>CADEHL010000132.1:434753-488421 GCA_902827135.1 Harpagifer antarcticus
AACTTAATGGGCCATGGTCACACACACACCACACACACACACACACACCACACACACACACACACACACACCCACACCCACACACACACACACACACACACACACAACACCACACACACACACACACACACCACACACACACACACACACACACACACCACACACACACACACCCACACACACACACCCACACACACACACACACACACACATCACACACATCCCACACACCCACACACAACACACACACACACACACACACCCACCCACACACAACACACACCCACACTACCACATTTACGGGTTTTTATGCAATAGCCAGACTATTCCCCTGAACCGGCTCGGTGGTGGTTTAGATGGGCTACCCCTTTGCCTGAGGTCCTTCAGCTATGGGAGTTGGGTCAAAGTACTCTAAAAAATCTGAAAAAAAATCAGCTCACTTTAGATAGCTGATACACCCTTTAGAACAGTTAAACACACCACCTACTTATATTGTGGTATATACAGACATTTGTCTTTTGACAAAAGTGTGACTTATATGGACCAAAAAAACACTATGGGGTCTTTAAAGGGTCTTTAAAGGGACGATAAGGCCACTCCCACAACCCTCGAAATTTACATACATACACAACCTGACAGGACACAGCATTATGTGAGCAGTCATTTTAATTGTAAAATAAAGTAGTATTAAACCAATACATTTGTTTAAACACATTAAAGTCAAACAGCTACACAGGCAGAGACATACAGATAAACAACAGACAATTTACAGACAGACAAACAGCTACACAGACAGATCGACAGACAAAAGACAGCTTACGCAGACAGAGACAGCTTACAGACAGACAGCTACACAGACAGAGAGACAGCTTACAGACAGACAGCTACACAGACAGAGACATACAGATCGACAGAGAGACAGCTTACAGACAGACAGCTACACAGACAGAGAGACATACAGATCGACGAGGAGACAGCTTACAGACAGAGAGACAGCTACACAGACAGAGAGACAGCTTACAGACAGACAGACAGAGAGACAGCTTACAGACAGACAGACAGAGAGACAGCTTACAGACAGACAGACAGAGAGCCAGCTTACAGACAGACAGACAGAGAGACAGCTTACAGAGCAGACAGACAGCTACACAGACAGACAGAGAGACAGCTTACAGACAGACAGCTACACAGACAGAGAGACAGACAGACAGCTTACAGACAGACAGACAGCTACACAGACAGAGAGACAGCTTACAGACAGACAGACAGCTTACAGACAGACAGACAGCTACACAGACAGAGAGACAGCTTACAGACAGACAGCTTACAGACAGAGAGACAGCTACACAGACAGACAGCTACACAGACAGAGAGACAGCTTACAGACAGACAGACAGCTACACAGACAGAGAGACAGCTTTAACAGACAGACAGACAGCTACACAGACAGAGAGACAGCTTACAGACAGACAAACAGCTACACACAGAGACATACAGACAGAGACAGCTTACAGACAGAGAGACAGCTTACAGACAGAGAGACAGCTACACAGACAGAGAGACAGCTTACAGACAGACAGACAGAGAGACAGCTTACAGACAGACCGACAGCTACACAGACAGAGAGACAGCTTACAGACAGACAAACAGCTACACAGACAGAGACATACAGACAGCAGAGAGACAGCTTACAGACAGAGAGACAGCTACACAGACAGAGAGACAGCTACACAGACAGAGAGACAGCTTACAGACAGACACAGAGAGACAGCTTACAGACAGACCGACAGCTACACAGACAGAGAGACAGCTTACAGACAGACAACAGCTACACAGACAGAGACATACAGACAGAGAGACAGCTTACAGACAGAGAGACAGCTACACAGACAGAGAGACAGCTTACAGACAGACGACAGACAGAGAGACAGCTTACAGACAGACCGACACACACGACAGAGACAGCTACAGACAGACAGAGAGACAGCTTACAGACAGACAGAGAGACAGCTTACAGACACCGACAGCTACACAGACAGCTACACAGACAGAGAGACAGCTTACAGACAGACAGCTACACAGACAGACAGACAGCATACAGACAGACAGCTACACAGACAGAGAGACAGCTTACAGACAGACAGACAGCTACACAGACAGAGAGACAGCTTACAGACAGAGAGACAGCTTACAGACAGACAGACAGAGAGACAGCTTACAGACAGACCGACAGCTACACAGACAGAGACAGACAGCTTACAGACAGACAGCTACACAGACAGAGAGACAGCTTACAGACAGAGAGACAGCTTACAGACAGAGAGACAGCTTACAGACAGAGAGACAGCTTACAGACAGAGAGACAGCTTACAGACAGAGAGACAGCTTACAGACAGACAGACAGAGAGACAGCTTACAGACCGACAGCTACACAGACAGAGAGACAGACAGCTTACAGACAGACAGCTACACAGACAGAGACAGCTTACAGACAGAGAGACAGCTTACAGACAGAGAGACAGCTTACAGACAGAGAGACAGCTTACAGACAGGAACAGAGAGACAGCTTACAGACAGACCGACAGCTACACAGACAGAGAGCTTACAGACAGACAGCTACACAGACAGAGAGCAGCTTACAGACAGACACAGCTACAGACAGAGAGACAGCTTACAGACAGAGAGACAGCTTACAGACAGAGAGACAGCTTACAGACAGAGGACAGCTTACACAGACCGACAGCTACACAGACAGAGAGACAGCTTACAGACAGACAAACAGCTACACAGACAGAGACTACAGACGAGAGACAGCTTACAGACAGAGAGACAGCTACACAGACAGAGAGACAGCTTACACAGACACAGAGAGACAGCTTACAGACAGACCGACAGCTACACAGACAGAGAGACAGACAGAGAGACAGCTTACGACAAGACAGCTACAACAGACAGAGAGACATACAGACAGAGAGACAGCTTACAGACAGGAGGACAGCTAACAGACAGAGAGACAGCTTACAGACAGACCGACAGCTACACAGGACAGAGAGCCAGCTTACAGACAGACCAACAGATACACAGACAGAGCATCAGACAGAGAGACAGCTTACAGACAGACAGCTACACAGACAGAGAGGACAGCTTACAGACAGACAAACAGCTACACAGACAGAGACATACAGACAGAGAGACAGCTTACAGATAGACAAAGCTACACAGACAGAGAGACCAGACAGAGAGACAGCTTACAGACAGACAACACAGCTACACAGACAGAGGACATACAGATTGACAGACAGCTTACCACAATAGTTTTTTCGGCCACAAAACTGGATAACATCCAAAATGCAATTTTGTATCCAACTTACCACAACATTATAACACAGGCCACATCTGAATAGTATACAATTAAAAACAATGTCTCAAAAAACACATTGGATACAAATAAGAGCATGAAATCCTTGGTTGAACACAAAATAAAATTGGTAAATAACCCAAATCAAAGGCTTTCATTAACAGCTTTTTTAGTTTTCTGGCCACAAAACAAAATGAACAGGAATATAACCTATATGCTTTGCTTTCACTTAACAGCATAATCTCTGTCAACCCGTATGTTGAACATAGGTGCAGTATAAAACATTAAGTCATCAGGATAACCACAACTGATGGTTTCACTGTGACTGTGACTGCCTCTTTCGAGCAATTCCGCGATTGCGAACAAAGTCTCTTACATTTTGGACTGTTCGTTCATCAAGCACTTTGCCTTCAACCAGCTTGCAGTGCTGGCACTCAGATTTGGTTGCCAGATTTCCTTTGGCAATATGACACTTAAAATGCCGCATTACTGCGGCAACCTCATCCATGGCCCACAGTTTCTTACTTGTTGTTTTGGCATTTTAATGATCCTTTCCTGAAAGATATACAAGTAAAACAAAATCGAATCAAATGTGAAATGTACTCGGCAGTCATATTTTAGTTGGAAATAACTGTAATAACATCTGCTTTTTTATCTGAAAATGGGATACGAGTAGCACATACATGCCATCCTCTTCCTGCCTGCCTCCTAGCCTTAGCTTTAGGACAGCAATCCAATAAGTAAAGTGACTATTGAGAAATCTTTATAAAAAGGTCTTGTACATGTGCTGTATTGTTTATATCAGAAAAAAGGTTACTGTTCCAAACAGAAGTGCTACTCTTTTTTTTAATTAATTGAGGGTCATATATTCATACCTTCTATCCTTTTGGACAGCAGGGGTAGAATGATGGGTTAGACATTTAAAAAGTCCTAGGCTGGAAATGCATTCTAGTAATAATTGACCACTCCCAAAAAGGAAACTAATCAATCAATTTTTGATGATCAAAACTGTCTCGGCTAGGTCTTAACACTGTTTTGTATCTTATTTATAAGCTTATTTCAATGCCTTTTCCGAGTTCAACAACCAAACTGGCCTTACCTTCATAGGGAGGAGCAGTCTCACTCACTGTGGATGACACAGTTTCTGCTTAACACACAAATGTTTTTGTTGTTAAATATATATATATATGTTAAACCTACTTTTCACTTAGGAATTCAGGATATACTACATTTAGTTTACATTATATCTTGTCATAGATGACATGAATCATTACTTAGTGGGTCGCTTTTCATCACATGTTACTGAACAACTTAACATACATGTAATCTAACATACAGATCACATGCAGGCAGTGCAAGTACGAGTTAAACTCAGATGAACGTCACTATCAACGCCACCTGACGACATGACCCCTTAAACAGCCAGGACCTCCTAAACCATGTCCCTGTTGTTCTCAGATTGATACACATACACTCAAGATACTGACTTACACTTTGAAAAGCGTTTGAAGACAATGTCCTCACATACCATTGTCTCTATAAACCATATGATAGTCAGACTACTGCATACACACACACACAGCCCAAAGAAACATGTGGGTATGTAAATAGATCAAATCAAGTAGTATTTAAATGTAAAGTACCTTTTTCAGCTCTGCTGAGGGGAGAAAGCACTGGACCTGTCGTCTTCATGTAGCTCTCAGTGCAGTCGCTGTTCTTCACCATCTGTAGCAGATAAAACACAAAGAGAAGGATCAATAAACAAAGTCAAAAATGTACTAGAAGAGAATATTTGGAATTGAATAAAAGAATGGTCCTACTGATGACCGAAAGAAGGAAAGGAAAACTTAGTTTAAAACCTTACTGGATCCTTTTGTAAGCCACAAAACATCAATTTGAGATATTACATTTAGTTTACATTATATCTTGTCATTGATGACATGAATCATTACTTAGTGGGTCGCTTTTCACCACATGTTACTGAACAACTTAACATACATGTAATCTAACATACAGATCCCA
Source organism: Harpagifer antarcticus (assembly GCA_902827135.1). Classification (NCBI taxonomy): domain Eukaryota; kingdom Metazoa; phylum Chordata; class Actinopteri; order Perciformes; family Harpagiferidae; genus Harpagifer; species Harpagifer antarcticus. The sequence goes on from CADEHL010000132.1 coordinate 440,134, forward strand.
TGCAGGCAGTGCAAGTACGAGTTCAACTCAGATGAACGCCACCTGACGACAGTTTAAAACCTTACTGGATCCTTTTGTAAGCCACAACACATCAATTTGAGATATTAAATCTATGTTAAATGTAAAAATACCTCTTCAATGTTCTCATTTGGAGATGTGGCCTGTGTGGCCCCACAGGTTTCCAGAGGCATCACTTCATCAAGACCCTGCAAGACGCAAACACACACACAAAAAAACATTACATGAAAGCATTTATGGTTGTGTTTCTGAAATCCAATGCAGTTCTGCATTCACTCGACAGCCCAAATGATTACAGGTCTCAGGTTATGAAAAGTATAATCCTTAAACCTACTTTTCACTTAGGAATTCAGGATATACTACATTTAGTTTACATTATATCTTGTCATAGATGACATGAATCATTACTTAGTAGGTCGCTTTTCATCACATGTTACTGAACAACTTAACATACATGTAATCTAACATACAGATCACATGCAGGCAGTGCAAGTACGAGTTAAACTCAGATGAACGCCACTATCAACGCCACCTGACGACATGGCCCCTTAAACAGCCAGGACCTCCTAAACCATGTCCCTGTTGTTCTCAGATTGATACACATACACTCAAGATACTGACTTACACTTTGAAAAGCGTTTGAAGACAATGTCCTCACATACCATTGTCTCTATAAACCATATGATAGTCAGACTACTGCATACACACACACACAGCCCAAAGAAACATGTGGGTATGTAAATAGATCAAATCAAGTAGTATTTAAATGTAAAGTACCTTTTCAGCTCTGCTGAGGGGAGAAAGCACTGGACCTGTCGTCTTCATGTAGCTCTCAGTGCAGTCGCTGTTCTTCACCATCTGTAGCAGATAAAACACAAAGAGAAGGATCAATAAACAAAGTCAAAAATGTACTAGAAGAGAATATTTGGAATTGAATAAAAGAATGGTCCTACTGATGACCGAAGAAGGAAAGGAAAACTTAGTTTAAAACCTTACTGGATCCTTTTGTAAGCCACAAAACATCAATTTGAGATATTACATTTAGTTTACATTATATCTTGTCATTGATGACATGAATCATTACTTAGTGGGTCGCTTTTCACCACATGTTACTGAACAACTTAACATACATGTAATCTAACATACAGATCCCATGCAGGCAGTGCAAGTACGAGTTCAACTCAGATGAACGCCACCTGACGACAGTTTAAAACCTTACTGGATCCTTTTGTAAGCCACAACACATCAATTTGAGATATTAAATCTATGTTAAATGTAAAAATACCTCTTCAATGTTCTCATTTGGAGATGTGGCCTGTGTGGCCCCACAGGTTTCCAGAGGCATCACTTCATCGAGACCCTGCAAGATGCAAAAAAAAAACAACATTATTATTATTATTATTGGATGGTGCTTTCCCATGTACCTAAAGATTCTAAACCATTCATAGCTTGTAGTAACATGAAATTAAATGTATTTAGATATACATTTCAATAAACACCCTGTAGTTAAGTTTCACTATATCAGAAGTAAAAGAAATAATTATATTTATAATATTTATACTGAAATAATCATGACTCAGAATAATCATAATCAAAACTAATGCATTGGACAATATGTAGCATTTACGTATGTGGTGTGATGGTTAGAGCATTCCCTTAAGAAAGGATATGGAGTTCACAAAGTAAAATGTTGACCACCTTGCATCTCCACGGCCAGTCTGAATCACCGTAATTATAGGTGATCTCCTCTCCTGGACTTATGTCTCGGTCAGCGAACAAACAAAGATGGGGCTTCCCTTGCACGGATAGTTGTCTCATCTTTGCAGTCGGGTTTCTGTGATCGTCATTTACAAGTCTTCCAAGAGACTCATCCTCTTTTGCTGCATCGACGCTATGAAAACACAAGCAAAACCTCATTGCAAAACAGTCAATTAAAATACTCCGTGAAAACAGCTGTGAAAATAAATCCAACTTCATTCTGCTCAGACTTATCATTGACATAATACGCACCACCACAGTTTTCCATCAACATGGAAATCGAACATGAACACCTTGAGCCTGACAGGATAACGTTTCAGTCTCCTCTCACATTCTTGTTTGCTTATGAGTTCACCTCTATATTCTATCAAAAAGTCCCCTTTTTGAAATGGAATAGAGGTGAAGATGCCGCGACCTACAAGGAACACAAATAACAAATAAGTGAGCAAAATAGCACACTAAAGTCACATATTTTATGTTTATACTTTAAGTTAAATCATGGTTAAACAGTCAGAAGCAGGGATGCAAACTCATCGGTCCCCCGAACCCACGGAATGGCTGCTTCAAAATTAGGAATAACAGATGATTTTAGCAGTCAGAACAACTAAAGCAGCAGTGATAATAACAGCAACGCCATAGAGTCACATCTAATAGAAATATATAAAAGCATTTATTTTAATTGTGTAAGTGTGTCTAACAGCTGTTCACCAGGGGTCCAGTCTGTGCCACAGTGACTCCGCACAGTTACTGTTAACAAACGCTTTACTCTGGATCAACTCACCTTTGATGGCATTGATGTATTGGACATCAAGTCCTGCTTTGTCCCCTCCAGTGTCAATATAAAATGTGGCATCATCTTTTGGATTGATGCGTCTCCGCCTTTGCATCTTGACTTTGATGGTTTATTATAGCTGTGAAAAAGAGTAAGGGTTCATACGTCCTGTCCTCAGCTCCAGTTAAATACAATGTGTACATCACATAAATAAACCGGAGGCTCCTAAACAGCTCATACCTCCATTTAAGTAAAACGTTCCAATCAATTACTGGGACAGTCCATTCTTCATTCACATCACCTAAGATTACCGGAGCCTCCGGTTCAATGCACCGGAGGCGCTCCGGTTCAATGCACCGGAGGCGCTCCGGTTCAATGCACCGGAGGCGCTCCGGTTCAATGCACCGGAGGCGCTCCGGTTCAATGCACCGGAGGCTCCGGTTCAATACACCGGAGGCTCCGGTTCAATACACCGGAGGCTCCGGTTCAATACACCGGAGGCTCCGGTTCAATACACCGGAGGCTCCTTATAAGCTACAGTTCATACCTTCTGTCCTCAGCTATGGTGATTGAAATATCATACATTACTAAAAAAGACAGGAGTCTAATCTTGCCTTGTTTTTTCCCAAACCAGGCTGCTTTCTACATTAATTAATCTTCAATCAAAAAATAAAACAACTGCCGACATTATTTCTTTAGCATTACTCTTAGCTAACATTTACACATGCGGCGCGATTACATCAGCTGTTAGCTGTTAGCTCTTAGCACTCAGAGCTCACAGCTCCTCATATCTGTTCAGAAACTAGACAAAAGTTAAACAAGTACAAACCACAGACTGCCTGTGTCATGGAGAATACAGTCGCTGCTTTATGTATGTCTGTATAGGCCGTTGTTGTGAGTGTGGACGGTCGGAGCATATATAACGTTAGCTTAGCCAAGCTCCATTTAGACAATACCCATTTTAAAGGGTTTTTCGCCTGCCGTCTGTCTGCAGACTTGTCAAGCATGAATTCATGGTTTTTTACTAACCGGTATCAGTATGTTGTTACTTCGGCATCATTTAGAAACGTGTATTACAATTTAATCACGGTAAAATATGTTCATTTTGTTGTAGTTGTACACAGCTGACAGCCGCGGTGAAACTCGAGCGATTAGAGCGAAGCGAATATTCGCATCGTGTCCGGTGTGAACGCAGCATTAATCATGTAAAATAAGCAATATCTACAAGTATGCAAGCTTACCTGTTTGTGTTTAATTGAGTAGGCTATTGTAGCTCCGTAGTCTTCTGTCTTTCCATGAGCTGAGTGAACGCAGCTGCAAGCATGCGTCTTGCACGTGACTTGTTTAAGGACCGCCCACGCAATTGTGTATGGAACTGCAAAAATGTGTATCGACCTGCAATCTAAAAACCACCTGAGTGACGCTGTTCTATACACTGAGATACATTACAAAAACACGAGTAGTGGTATAAACTGACTTTTCAGAAAATGAGGATTTAAGTTAGTTAGACACTAACAAACATGGATACACTCTTAAGTTGTAAGCGGACTTCGGCATAGGTACAAAAGGACGTTGTCAAAAATGAGGATTTATGTTAGTTAGACACTAAAAAACATGGATACACTCTAAGTTTTAAGCGGACTTCAGCATAGTCCACATATACCACTAAGGTTCGCGTAACGTTGGTGGGTAGTCAGGTAAAATGGTAGGGTATACCACATTGACCAACACACACACACACACACACACACACACACACACACACACACACACACACACACACAATTAAAGGGGACCTATCATGCAAAATGCACTTTTTGTGTCCCCGGTGTGTCAGGAGACTCACATAGTGATGTCTTCTCTACATCACCATGTGTCCCTGGTGTGTCAGGAGACTCACATAGCGTCAGAAAATACAACCCTCTCTCTTTTCCTCCTTACCCCCATCTCTAAAAACGGGGGTACAACGGAGCTGATCCAGATATGCTGCGTCATGACGACATTACTAAAGTTTTCTTTTTTTAATGAAGAAACAATGAAATTGCAGACTGAATTCATTTACTGCACAATTTTCTAAAATAATTAACAAATTGTTCCAAGACTATTCTTATAAAGATTAAACAGTAATTGTCGACAGCTTCAAACTAGTTTGGAATAACAACTTATTTGTACTTGCAATTACAGGTCAGATATCACTGGTGGAGTTTAGAAAATATAGATAATTGTGCAGTGTGTGCCGTCAGCCACGGTTAGCAGATATTAGAAAATATACATAATACCATTTTGAACTGAAGCTTAAGCTCGCCAACAGTGTTACAATATAGTTTCTATTGATGTCAACTCTATACAGTCAATACTATAAATGAATATTTTAGAATATCTGTAATCTTCTAGCGGTAATATCTAGCAGGATTTCAATGCAAGACAAGGGCACCAACAGCAGAACAAATACCTCAATATCACAAATTCAACAACGTAGGACAAACATCATTTATAGATTAAGATGATTGAAACCTTCTATTGTTTCACAATGGCTTTTCATCATTTGTTATAGTGCATTGAGGCTATTCAGGTCCATGTGTATAAGGATTGATACATAGTGATAGTGGCTCAGCCTCAGTCACCATGACAGACTCTTTGCAAGAGGTAAGTGGAGGTCTTACCTCTGTATCAGGATCCTCTGTGCTGCCCTCTGATTGGAGGATTCCTGGGTAGGGGCCCCACATTGTGTCTGTTTCCAGATCCCTGCCAGCGACCACCTTGCTGCCCCCCCCTGCTTCACTTAACTCCAGCTCATCTAGAGGAAGGACACAGAAAGGATTGGTTAACATCAGGGGATATAAAACAACTGTAGGTACATTTATATCATAGGTATCAAAACATCCTTTTTTAAATGATTTGTAAGCATTAACATATTTCATTTATTTATAGCTTGTAGTCACCCTTACTTATAGCATTTAGTACTAAAGCTTTTTTTGAAGAGGGAGATGTCTTACTGACTATTCGATACTGGGATAACTAGTATTAATAGAAACTATGGTCTTTAATCAAAAAGTGTTTTTTATACCTTTCATAGTGTTAAAACATGAACCATAGCATTTAATAGAGACCACATGACGGGCTCAAATGCAAAAAGAATGTGGATGAACTTGAGCTGAACCCTGCATCAGTTCAGACAAAACAGCTGAAACTGTCCACGCTCGACAGCAGGGGGGGGTTTGACACCAGCAGGGGGGGTGTGATACCACCAGCAGGGGGGGTGTGATACCAGTCGTGCTCTTTCTGTCCTGGCCGGGGAAACCGAGGAAACTTCTTGTGTACTTCCTCAAATTGATAACTGTCGAAGGATGGCGGTGACGGCTGAGGCCTGAGCCTGCTGCAGTCCTGATAGAGCCAGTTAGCCCTGAGGCATGGCACACTGATCCATCTACTTAAAACAGATCTGAGTGCAGCATGGGCAGCAGTCTGTACTTTACACAAGTCTCTGCACATCTGAGGAACAACATGTGTCAGAAACACTGGAGAGTGACAGTGGGAAACTTTCTGGTTTCACTGTTATCTCTGATCGAAACGCATACACAAATCTGTCTCTCCTCCCCTCCTACCACCTCCGACCGCCCCTCCCCCTTCCCTCCCTCCCCTTCTCAGCTAGTCAATGGTTCAGGCGAATTTTTCGGGGGGTCGGTCTAAAGTGGCGGGCCTGATAAGAGTGTTTGTCTAACACTCTCCATGTCAAAACACTCATCTATCTTCTCTGTATCTATCCCCACCAGAGAACAACGGACAGACGCTGATAAAATGGCTTTCCCACAGCCAGTGGGGGGTTGAGAGGGAGGTGGTGGTGGAGGGACGGGCTTGGGGTTATGGAGGGGAGGAGGGAGCAGGAAAGAGTGTGGTTTGAGGGGGGAGAATAAAAGTGTGTAGTAGAAATGAATAAAAACAAGTGATTAAAGCAAGGGTTGCAAAAATTGTTCAGCTGTCACAAAGCACCTGGAGCGAATGGGCTTTATTAATCATCAAGCAGCTTCTGGCACACTTTCTACACCAGTCCTGGTTGTGCCACACTGTAACCGGCCCTACATTTTGACATTCTCTTGCCCCAGTGCACATGAGTGTGTGACACTGATGCCAGACGCAACAAGAGCTGACCCTACCTGTTGTGCTCGGGTCGGGTTGGGCTGAATTTTTTATTGAATGACTCAATTTGGTTGGAGCTCAATTTCACAAATATTTAGAAAAAAAAATCATACTTATTTGTTAGAATACTTATTAAAAAGGGCATACGTGGGTCGTTGGGGTCTTGCTTTCTGACACATGATAGTTGTCAAAATCTGTTGGGATGTGGACCAAACTGATCCAGGTTCATGTCGGGTCAGAGTCAGATTTCTGTCCCGGGTCAAGCGCCAACATGACTCCTCAGACAGTCTAACCTGCTGCAGAGTCTGAAGTCCAGCCAGGATCCTATCTCCTGTCCCATGAGGCCTTACTTCGGCCACACTGACCTCCTTATCTCAGCCCTCCATCATTGTCCAGTCTGCCTCTGAACCATTGGCCACTCTTCATCACATGGTACTCTTATCAGCATGAACAGCTCATTTGACCCTCATTTGGAAACAGTGCAGGGATCAGTGAGCCAACACAGATATGAACTTATAAACAAGCCCAACACAAGCATTAGTTTGTCAGAGAAAAGCTGAACACATGTTTTCCTATTCCTTTCATGACCTGTTGCATCATATCCAATCATGTAAGCATGCTTTCAGGAAAATTAAAAAAGTCATTTGTTGTTGTGGCATATACAGTTCTGGAAAAAAACAAGAGAGCACTGCAGCATTATCAGTCTCTCTGGTTTTACTATTTAAAGGTATGTGTTTGAGTCAAATGAACCTTCTATTATTTTACTCTCTAAACTACTGACAACGTTTCTCTGTTTTGGAATTCAACAGACGCTGGAATGGAATGGCTGCAATCAGGGGTGGGGACTCGAGTCACATGACTTGACTCGAGTCGCATATTTTTGGACTTGAGACTTGCCTGACTAACATTGATAAAAGACTTGACTTGGACTTGGTATTCATGACTTGAGACTTGACTTAAGCTTGAGACAGATGACTTGAAAGGACTTGACTTTTTCAAATTAAATATTTGCGTTTGTTTTTGTATTGAGATATTACGTTTAGTTTTTTCGAAATGTGATTATTATATCGCCATGTGCGCAAACCTGGCAACCCACGAGAAGGCAGGAGTGCCAGTTAACATGGCAGCAGCTAGCGTTACTCCAAAAATAGTGAAGTTTGGATTCAAGGATTATTTTGTCGATGACAGTAATAAGAAGAGAACAGCTGTATGCAGGGTCTGCAGCATAAAGATCAGTGACAGGACCACCACAACATCCAACTTCTTCGTCACTAAAAAAAAAACACGTGCATGTGTTGTGTTAGCTAGAAAGCTAACGTTAAGTTTAAGCTACGTTAGAGTTGGTTTCAAATCGATTAAGCAAAGAGAAGACAAAACGGTAAATGAGCACTAGAACCGCCAAGGGATTCATTTTGACTAACCCTGATACTGACGGGCTGTCGAGAGAGGGAGGGAGGGAGGGGGGGAGAGAGAGAGGAAAATAAATGCCCTGTGTTATTATCAGAAGTTACTGTAAACTGTTGAATAATGTAGTTCATTTACTTTTAGTAGTTTGTTTAAATGTTTTAATTATGTTGTTTTTGTTTGTAGAAGTGCATCATTCCTTGATTTATTGTAAAATGAATCTGAACTTTTTGATCTGTTATGATGATAAACTGAAGCAATTTCTAAATTAACCCAATTAAGTGAGTTTTAAATCGTCCAAATTAGTTTATAAGGAAATGATGAAGAGGAACAAATGAAATGATTTGAAAATGATGTAGGTGCTGACGCTGTTGGCGGTTCTAGTGTTAACAGAAATTTAAATTAAATATGTGTAATGGCAAATTCCAGGTAAGAAAATCGTATATGGCATTTGCCTTTTTGAACAGACTTTTTGAGTCCTAGCTATATTGTCTGCAGCTCTAGGATTAATATGAATCTAATATGATTGCCATCGGTCTAAATTAGATTTCAAATGATTAACTGTGTATGTAATGAAGATCATAGTGTGGGTTGAATCCGTTTTCATAACCACTGTCTTTTAACTGATTTAAATGCGGAAACTGGGCTTATTCATCAGAATGTTGTATGACTTGACTTGACTTGCTTGACCTGAGCAATGACTTGACTTGACTTGCTTGACTCTCACCACAGTGACTTGGGACTTGCTTGATACTTGTAGGTCAAGACTTGAGACTTGCACATGTAGGACTTACTCCCACCTCTGGCTGCCATACATGTAGAGATTGAGATTCAAGAACAATGTGGAGCGGTCTCTTCAATCCAAAGACACCTGTTGGCCTGACAGCGAGTCAGCACCACAACAGAAACAAACAAACAGGTACATTCTACAAGAAAATGTAGGATATATGGGTTGCTTTAAAGTATACAAATATATAAAAATGTTTAAAAAACATATTTATGAATTGTTTTGCTCAAAATACCAAACAGATCACCCATTCTAGCCATCTAGATCACCCCTCTATTTCAGCCCTGATACTAAAGGGCTGATTCTGGGTCCGTAGCTGTAACAAAAAAAAGAAGAAAATAAAAATGCTCATGCAGGAGAATTCTACCCAGATACTCAGCTAAATGTTGCCGTGACTAAAAGCCATATCATGTTAAAAACCACTTCAAGGATTATTTCTGAAACAGTATGGAGCTCAAACTCTTTTTCTCTCTCGGGTTTACCACGAGGTGAGTTCCTTTTTATATCCGGCTTCTTTACACATACTCTCTCCAGTACAGGTTAGCTCTGAGTGTTAGCGATGCTTGCTAATGTAAGCCTTTCTGATAGGGCCGTGAGCGTAAAGCCAGCCCACAATTCCGATAATACGTCATATCGGACGCAAATCTGGATCAGCTCCATTGTTCTCCCGTTTTTAGAGATGTAATTTGTTTGTAATTATTGAATAATTGCATACTCATGCTGAACTAAAATGGTGAACACGGTATGTAAACATTGTGATCCTGTTAGAACGGATATTTAATGGCAGCACCAACGACTGTTGATCAAGCAGTTGTCAGGGAGTCTTTTTAATAAAGCACTGCCTTTTCATGTTAGTAGAGAGAAAGTGCTATCGTTGCACTTCCACTAGTGCTGCTTGCTAATCCCAGCAGGTTACCTGTGTCACCACGGTTACATGAGGCCTCCAACAATCCTAATCTCTGTTAATTACCCCTGCTGCCCACCAGACCTGCATAATAACCCAGCGCTCCTTGTCGATATGGCTGCTACTACCCACACTGCTCGATATGATAATACCCCCACCACTGTGCTGTGTGTGCGAGCACAGACACACAAACACTTTGTGTGCTGGATGAACCGTACAAGGCTGTCCAAATCATCCAGCGTCGCGTCACACACACACACACACACACACACACACACACACACACACACACACACACACACACACACACACACCACACACACACACACACACACACACACACACACACACACACACACACACACACACACACACACACACACACACACACACACACACACACACACACACACACACACACACACACACACACACACACACACACACACACACACACACACACACACACACACACACACACACACACACACACACACACACACTTCAGCAGCCACTGGGGCGTCCCAGACCTCTTTGATGAGCCAACACAATAAAACAATCATTCCACCATTCATGAAATGACACAATTAACTGATGAGAAGGGGGGGGGGGGGGGGAGAAAAACAGCTGAAGGTAGCAGACAGCTGTTTGCTGGTGGAGTGTGTGCAGGGGTTAAATTGGTCTGGGGCTGTCCGGGGCTCAGCCCCGGCACATGGGGCTGTCCGGGGCTCAGCCCCGGCTCATAGGACGATGCTCTGAAGTCATCACCCTCGCACATTTGTCATATATGTTAAAACTGTTCTCGTTCTTAATATATATTATATTCAGGGTCGTTATGTGTTGCCTTTACTTTAAATCTTTCTGACCGGTTATAGTTTTTCGGCATAGTGAGCGTGTGTCTCTGCTCCGATCAGGAGCTGTGGCTCCTCCCTGTAAAGAATCTGCAGCGGTGCCGCAGAACCCCCGACCCGTCCTGTAACACGGAGCCCGTTTCTTAAACCATGCATAACCATCACCATGCATGTGCATAAAGCCGAGTTATGATCAGTCATCATTAAATACTTTAATGTTCTTTAGCAAGTGTGCAGAGCAATGTAGATTTAAAATAGCAATTTAAAGGTTGGATATTTGTAAAAAGATGATATATTAAGAACTTTGGATGTAAATACATTTATTTGTAGTACTTTCTATTTTTATTGTGTGATTTGGTGGCATCAATGTGTGCATTTCATACAGTATAGCCCTTAAGGTCAAATCATGAGATCCTCAACAACCCCCCCCTCGAACCTCCACACATCAAATCCCAATTTAACCCCTGAGTGTGTGTGATCTAGGAATTTTGGATCAGTACTGATTTATTGTATTTGGTTTGTCACTTGACCAACTATTCTATTGTTTAATAACTGAGTTCACTCAACGGATATTATACAGATTACCTTTATTATTGTATACTTATTTTTGTAATGAGTGTGATGCTGAAAATATAAATGATAAAAAACCGCTCCCAATATTTCCTTCCTCAAATAGGTTGCATTACAACTAATCCTCTATATAACAATTTGGAGCAGACCATGTTTAGTGAACAAGCTTGTTAAAGTTTGACACAAAAATAGGGTGTTCTCCTTTGACATAATGATAGTCTAACTGTTGAGCTATCAACAACTCCTTAGCATTAAGCGTCAGTTGTCATGCTACTTCAGATCTTACCTAAAACTTGCCCCGAGAGCATGTGTATCACATTTGGGGAAATTCTGTCTTCAGGGTTTTGAGCATGGTTTTTGAGCTACACATTTGTGATATCCCCTACCTATGGGTCAGGACAAAGATGCTTTTGTACGCCTATTCCTAAACACATACTGAACATATACACCACATTTCATGATCATTGGATACATTGTTGATGACTCAGGAGCATTTCCTTCTAAGCCCTGCCTATCTTTACCTAGTTTCTATTGATGGCAGCCATGTTTTTGGCACGTTTGTGCTTGGGCTCAAACTATAACAGATAATGTCAACAAAAATCACTGTAAAAGTTTGAGTGATAATGAGGCCATCATAACACCTCATCACATTGATAAGAATGCATTTTTACCAACAAAAACAAATATTTCATATGTCCACTTGAGCCCTACTGGATATAAAATGAGCGTTACTCTATACTTAATTAGGTAGATTCATTATTGTGTTCTCAGAAGATACAGCAATACGATGATGGCAGTTCTACAAAGTGACCTATTTTTTAGATACATTTGATTTGTAGCTTTTCTTTTCCGTGGTCATCCAGTGACATCTGTGTGTAGGTTCTTTAAGAGTAGCGGTCTAACATTGTGTAGGCTAAGCGTGTGCAGGGAGTCACTCATTAGTGACAGCCTACCTGTTTGTGCAACAGGATCAAACCGTCTGCCTGGATATCAATGATGAAGAAAGATGGAGAAAAGGTGTCACTCTCCACTGATGTTCTTCTCTATCCGGCCTACTTGATTTTGAAAAAGACTATTGTCGATATCAAATGAGCACATCGTGGCGGAGCTATTGATTTTTTGACACCACACAACAGGAAATCTTTATCTGCGTGTTACTCCGACCCCGCACTAATAGGTGGGGTTTAACCTCTGCTGAATGACAAATCCCAACGCCTCCACTTCTGTAGTTCTCATGGGAAAAACAGGACAAATGATGTATTTTAATGTAATCAAATATGGAGTTATGTGTTTTATGATTACACATGTTGGTACTCCACCTTAAGGCAACTAAGGCATATTTTTGAATTTCACTTGATCCTGATTCAATGTGAAATACAAAACAACTTCTGTATTTACACCTGGAAGTGCCCTTTAACCTAGCCTGAGGACATCAATGGCCGTTGGTTACTGCAGCCTGTGACCTGTTCCATCCCCGGGTCATTTAAAACCCGCTGCTTCCTCTCTTCTTGTCGGAGTAGCTCTCCGGTCACCTGCAGAGCTACAGTATGAGCCCCACGGCCTGCTGGGAGCACGCAGGCTTCAGATGACTCTCTGATAACCGACCTCTGTTCTTTGAACGAAACCACGCCAGCCTCAAAACTTCCAGTAACCTGCACTGCTAGCCGACTAGGAGCAGCAACAGTTCAGCAAAGAGCTAATTGTAGTAAGCAAGATAACTAATTGAATCATTGATCTTCTCTGATTAATAATTAACATCCACCAAATACTCAAAGGCTTTATTTTCATAAGGACCAGAGTTTAAAACTACCGACACGTTTTGCTCAGTCTTTATAGCATAGTATTTTGATTCAATGTCAATATTAAATATATGGAGTTCTGCTGCTGAAAAGTTTTCATAAACATATGTATGTGAATCAAGTATCTGCAAATCTTTAAAAAGTCTGTAAAGATGAGTAAAAGCATCTTCGGGATTTTAGTGTTTTGAAAGTAAGTGATTTACTTTTCAGTTTTCTTTTTACTTACTATATGTCTTTCACGAAGGATGGAATGTTAAAGTGATCATTAACAGTAAACAATGAATTAGGTTGTGTCTTTGGTATCCTGCAATGGTATGTTTCTACAGCTTTATCAATTTATCAGACAAGTCTAAAACTTGCATTAACAAATCCGACCTCACCTTCTGCATTAATGGCAACTCACATCTACAATGCTGGCTGATAAAAGGCCTGAATCTAACAACATCCTTCTCTCTTCTCCTCTCCCTCCCCATGATCTCCATGCAGCACCCCTGGGTCCCTGGAGTCCGGCGGCTCGGCTCAGCGGTAGAGAGACGTTTCTGGGATAGGCATCTACTGCTCAGGACAACGCAATCATTTCCATTTTACCCTCTGTTGCACAGGCAAGATAAGACACCTGCGTAGCCCTGCTAATCAGATGAGCTTCAACAGAACTTTATCATTGACATTTACCACTGTTTACCCAACTAATTTCTCTTAACTGCACTGCTGAACTTTTATCTACAAAATACATACACCACCAGAAAAGAGCAAGACGCAAACATGCAAATTCCCAAATATGCCAAGAAAGATAAAATGAGGGGGAGAAAAGTAAAGGCGTTTTCTGTTCAGAGGACCAAGGAGGTGAAGCAGAACTAGTGAAAGGGTTACCTTCTCACTGAAGACAAACAAATGCAAAACACGCTGACATTCACAGGCACAAACTTCATTTTGCAGATCAATCGCCTGACTGCTGGGGACATTTATCTATTATTGACATCAAAATGTGTCTCTGCAAGCACGTGACAAATACAGTCCATCGTTTTCCAACCGGTCACAAGACACATGGAGGGTGCATCCAACGCCCAGTTCAAATATTGTGGTTGTAAATGTGCCACCCTCACTCAGGTCAACATGACAACTTGATACACAAGAGGATACACTTATTCCATGTTAATGACCCCATGCACAAGCTGGAAGTGTGGTTAACAGCGCCACCACTAGTCTCACTCTGTGTAATTACACCGTCTGTAGCGACAAAAACGTCCAACAAATATTTGTCGCTCAAGAGGCTAAACTTGGTCCATCGTTGTGACTCGTTCCCAATAGCAGTCTGTACTGAGGTTAAAATTCACGATGTTTAATAAAGAAAACAAACAAACAATAACAGGAGTAGAACCATACAGTCAACTAAAAGTATCTGAACCAAATCACCCTCTTTCTCTTTCCACAACAAACACAACAGGTGGACTAAATACATGAAACCACACCCAGGTGACAATTTCCGGTATTGAGTAATTGTGGTGTAAACCAATGATAATAATAGAAACAATCATCAACGACCAAGCATATGGCTCCTACACCGTCTTCAAATGCTAGAATACTACAAGGCTTTAGTGTTGTAACTAAACAAATGTAAAGTACACCAATCTAAAACAATGAAAGCACATTGACACAGGGAAATTGTTCAAGACAGGGTCTCAAAAATAGGTCAGGAGTGGTTTTAGTTTGTTTAATCAATAATGAAAATAGTTGTTGGTCAGGAATAGATGAATACCTTTTCACACAGAAGTGAAGACGGGGTTGACGTTACACGGAACAATTAATTCAATGTTTTCATGATGATCTATGAAACACACTAAAACAATAGTTGGCATTCCATGCAGAAAGAGCAAGGCACATATTTGTCCTGCATGAAGTGAGATACCTGGATATATTAGTACATGACGTCACCATTCTCTCAATACCTCATGTGGTTTCTCCAACCAATGGAAAAAGCCTTCAATCAGAACTACAGCAGGCCTTTTCACATTGCTGATGCCGTGGCTGGTCATCCAGAAGTGACAGCTGAGGCAGTGGCCTGCTGAAATCAAACTGCGACCACATGATTTTTTGAAATCTACAATGTCTGGACATATCTTATGAACTCAGTGCTCCTGGAAAAATTGGCAAACTAACAAATGTGCAGCTCTTCTTCTGTCTCTTTATGCTGTGGAGAGTTAGAACAGTGCAGCCTCTGGGCCACTAGCAGGCTTTAAAATGACACCCTGGTCCTTGGCTATTCTGTACTTTCTATAGCTGGAACTTTTCACTTTGTAAACGTTCACTGTCCATGTTCAAATCCTAATAATGATGGACTCTCCCAAAGTTACAGTCTTTTAGTGCATTATCCCCGGCACAAGAAGCAGGCATCGTGTTAAGGAAGACTAATGTGTGTCTGTTTCTTTGTGTTTAGTAGAATAAAGCTCAAAACTCAACCCTTTCTAACACTGTGATGACTTGAGGACACAGAGTGGAATTATTAGGATTAATTGTAATATAAAAACTGTCTCAGAGAAAAAATTGCAAAAAACATGCAACTGTGCGCAATTCAATAAGTGCGTGTGAGAGTGCACGTACGACACGAGCCCAGTTGCCTCACACCCCCACTCCCATCTCTTCCAGCCCCCCTCTCCCTCTGCTGTAGTCACAAATTGAAAGTGGAGACCTTCTAGAAACTATCCCTGATAATCAGACATCAATTAATTAGAAAATGTTTCTTGACATTCTCTGTGCACAGACGGGGAGAGGAAAAAAGACTGAGGCAAAGCCACAAAATTAATTGTACGGTATGTGACTCCGATAATTAATTCAATCATTAATTCATGTCTGCTTTAACAACTCCTTCTGGCTCCCACGAAGAAGGACATTTCAATCAGGCCGGTATCCGCAGCATGGGCCGAGGAAGAGAACATGGAAAAGTTATAGAATGATAGGCGTGCTCGACACACTCAGGGTCATTTAGAGGTTCATCAATTAAACAGACCGGAGCCAAGACAGCAGAGAGTGAAGCAACAAACGGATTGAGACGGCTGTAGAACACAGACTCTACTTTAGAGGGTCCATATCAAGAAAGAGTACACAAACACTGTTCTCTAAAACATTGCAAATATGAGCATTCTATACAAGGAATACAAATCAATGAAGCTTAAATACCCATGCTTTCTTTTCTTTGTCTCCCTTATAGTGCATTTAAGTCTTTATATTGAGTTGGACAAGCTGAAAGGTTCATTTAGAATCAGGGCATCTGGGTACAGGGAACATGTGGGTCCAGCAGGCTGTTCGTGGCACATGTGGAAAAATACTGAAGGTTTTCTTTACTGCCGCTGTAGACACACAACCTCCTTCAGACTTGGGAACACAAGATTGTTGTCTATTAAAGGAAGGAAACTGGTGAGTGATAGATACTGTAGAGGACACAGAGAGAGAGACAGCACATGATAAGAGAGAAATGGAGATAGGCCAATGAGCAGAAAGTTTGAGATGAGAGAGTGTTTATGAGCTATAACTTCTTCTTGATCTTCTGTCCTAACTGAGGACACACACATTAGACAATCCTGATATAGTGTTAGTCTTCAGCGCCACAATGGATCATTTGAAGCCGGGCTTTAATTTGACCAGTTAGAATCAAAGAAATACGTTACACCAGTGTCCGGTGCTGACTAATTGTGCGGCTAAAGACATGTTTAATAACAAAAACTACAAATTATAGCAAAAGTGGGTTTACATTTTGTATTAACTCAACTGTTAGAGCTTTCTGTAAAATGCAGTGTCCCCTAATAACTCTTTGACTGGCATGCCAAGGGGACTCCACCGGCCGGTGAAAGCAAGGGCTATAACAAGTTTACCTTTTTTAACATATATTTGTTTCAGGCATTTTTTTGAGATAATAAGGTATTATCTTGAAAACATATGTGTTATATTTGATTTTGTCAAATGTTGACACCAGTTAATGACACAAAGCGCCGTAGAGAGCACATTATTTAATGGTTTTAAAGAAAAGAATAAATGGAACTAGAAAATTCAGAGAAATGTTGACTGTGACTGAACCTTGGGTGCACGTCCCCGATGCTAACATTACCCCCGCTGATTAAGTATTATTAGCATTAGTTGTATTGTTAAGGTACAACAAAGAATATCCATTCATTTTAGCTTATTTTAGCTGACTATTTCAACTGTTTATCTGTGACATTTTTGGATTCTTGCACCACATTCCTGCATCGTTTCTGAACATCTTTAGATTACCACTGGATTTAGTTAACGACCGACAGGTGTGTTCAAAGATCAAAGCGTTTCCACGGCAACGCCCTGCCAGTGAACAAGAGACAGCCTATCAGAGAATGTATTGACAATATTGTTTTGCATTATTGCTTTTAAGTAAAAAACTGTAACTCCAATCAGCTAAATATCCCACCCAGAGTATTTAGGATACCAGATGAACAGCTGATGACTCTCGTGTTTGTTATATGTGTCCGTTTGATTAAATGAGCATATCGGTGCGGCCGCGACACATTTCCTTACATTATGATCACCAAATGATGTATGAAGAGTGAAAATTGTGGCCAGCCGAGGAATAGTTGGAAAGAAACTCTTTAGATTTGACAGCTCCTCTCCCCTCTAGCCGTGATGTCACCCACTCAAAGGCTTAACGAGCTCTCCCATACACACCCATTATAAAATGTGAAACAGTGTGACATTTTCACAAAACGTAAGCTGCGACTACGTGAGAACCGTACTAGCTATCAAAATATATCCAATTAGTCTAATAAAGTCCATAGTCTCGAGAACCGTTTAAACTTGTAACCTTTGTTCTACGTTAAAGTATGTGGAGTCTGTATGGGGTCAAAGTGGGGTGTTTTTGAGCTCTGTTCAAATGGATTTCCCATTCATTCCTATGGGGCAAATTATCACAGTTTTCTGCGATTTGCGTGAAAAGGGCTAAGCGAATGTCTTATAAAAGACATAGCAACTCGATCCCGGTCATTCCGCACGTTTTGAGGTGTTTCTTGTGTGTTTCGTGTCAACGCTGCCGGAAGTGATGGAGGCAGGTGCTGCTGCTCCACACAGAGAGCAGGCTGGGCTGCAGTACTGGAGACTGATTACCAAATATTACGAATGTATTCATGACACAAAATCATGAATACTGTGGTCATGAATGTTTCACAACAGGACAACTTATAGTTTAATATACACATAACACACAGTTGTGATTATATTTGTAAAGTGGTTTGTTCCATCAGGCAAAAGAAACCCTTATAGTTCAGCTCCTCAACGTGATTCAAAGGAGAAACCGGTTTGCTGTAAGCATATTAATGTGATAACACACACAGTAGAAGAAGACATGCCTTCTGTGCTGCGTCATGTTTAGGGCAGCAACCGTAAGTAGATCTATATTACCTGTAATTCTGTACTTCATTAGAAAATATTAACATAAAGTACTATTTTGCAAGTTATAATGTATAGCAGACTTACACAATATTTTTGAAGCATAATAATAATTTGCTCTAATATTCCACTTTGACACACTGAGCTGATTTCTTCCTACTGGTTAAAGAAGAAACTGCTAGTGGTAAGGAATTGTTAGTGCCAATATATTATCTGGAATAATGATCATATGATTATTACAATATTATTCTATAATTGACAATTTGATTAACAAATCAGTCGATCAACAGTAACCACCTACATGAAATTACAATAATTGATTAAGTTGAAGTTCCTGTCTCTTCCTTTGCATTTAGTCAGCTCTACACTGAACCACTAGTTTCATTAGAGTATTGAGATGGATGTGACTTAACAAAGGTAGTCATTCTTTATCTTTGATAGAAACAGAACCATTGGGTAAACATGCATTCCTGCTGACCCACATACAAGAATGTTTCTTCTTCTTGTGTTTAAGGGTCCAATACAAACGTCCACTGAGTTAATTTGAAACTGCTGCTGTACTTTGAGGTGTCTCTCTGACAAGACAAGCCCTCTGGACACATGACAACCAATCATCATCCCAAAGCATTGTGATTGACAGGTGTAATTGACAAAGTGCTTGCAGGGACTCTGTCCTCCTGAGAGACATGGAAGTCTGCTGGCCGGAGATATGGAGGAAGGTTACAGAGAAGAGTGTGAGCATCTGACAGGGTTGTGTGACAGATGGGTGGATGTGGAGCAGCCCTGCCATGTAACAGTGTCCTGCAAACATATGAGGGATAAGATGTGGCCCAATATTAAGAATGTGTTATTAGGTACTGGACAATCATCGTCAATAAAGTGCAATTGCAACTTTGCACTGAATACATTTTTGCCTTCATTCCAAAGCTGTGTGAACCAAAGAGACCCAACTTAGAACACAGCAGAGTGCTGGTTGGAGAGCAGGACATCTCAACATGTTCTACAGTTAATACCAAACTCAAAGCATACCTGCCAAACATTTCTTAGTGTATCTCCCCCATCCGTCTACCTAACCTTACCAACTTTGCATTGACTCACCTCTAATTTCACTATCTGAATTGCCCCTTGTAAAATCCCCCCCCCCTCATGTTGGTGCTTAAACCTTCACCCCTCTTCTTCATTAGGTATCTCAGCATGCTAAACTCAAAATGGTCCTTCTTTATTCCAACCACTTCCTCCCTCTCTTCCTCAGTAGTTCCTTTATTCGTCCTCTCCTTGATAAGCACTCTCTCACCCTTCATCCTTCCATCCCATGTTCACCCCTTTTTTAAATGTTCACCCGGTGACTCTGGTCTCAACGTGAGAATAAACCTTCTTTGCTCCTGATCAACCACACACAAATGCAACAAACAGTTCTTTAGGCTTTAACACTGTGTGAGGGATGAACACACATTATGGCAGCGATGGGCAACTGGGATGGTGGTGGGGGCCACATCATTTATGTACTGGCCATCAGGGGGCCGCAGATTCACTTGGAACACACACACATACATACACACACACACACACACACACACACACACACACACACGTACACAAGTCATGCCACGTGGATCTCTTTGATCGGCAGGCAGGAGGCACTGTAATCAGCTGGATCAATGGCAGGTGTGTGTGTGTGACACACACACACACAGACACACACAGACACACACACACTCCATGTATTGTATGTAATTATTAACAAATATACTAAGTCTGACATCTTCATTGACATTTTACAATCTTTCAGGGACCATCCTCTAATAAGCTCACTAAACAAATATCAGTTCACAGAAATGTTATTTAATTTCTACAAGTGGCATGTTTGTATTGAACAGGTTATTTAACAGTGGAATAAAACTATTTTAAACTATTGGAAAGCACGGAAAATGTGTGTGCATTGAGATTAACCATTAAGATGACATAAACATGAAGTCATGAACACTAAGTTAGTTGTCTAACTTGAACCTAGCTAAGACACTTGTAGCCTGTCTCTGCTGACGCACAATAAGGGGAGTGTCAACACAGACACCTGTCAACCCGCACTCTGCTGTTCCTCAGCGCCACTCCCCCTCCCTCCCGCTGAAATTATGAATGAAAAGCGTATAGTAATCATAGATAACACGGCAGGGTCCGTGACAGTTTGTTTTCATCTGCTTTCAAATAAACAAAGTCTTAGTTTTTAGAATATTAAACTTGTTTCGCCCAGGCATGACAACAGCCGGTGTTTCTTGTGAGTGTCTCCCGGGAAACAAACACAATACACACAAACGCGTCACAGATTATTTTGTGGTATTTGGCTGCCGAACGAAATCACGTACGCAGCTCGCGTAACTAGGAGTCTAGTGGACGGTATCAGTACTACAAGTAAAACTAATATGGCCGCCATTTGCCCATCCCTGCTTTATGGAGATGAAAGTGGATTCTAAGATAAAAGGTATCTTTAAAATGCATCCTACTCCAATTATTAATATACTGTATTACCTACTCTCGAAAACAGGATAGTGTAAGAGTGTATGTTTGAGTGAAGATAATTCACACACACACACACACACACACACACACACACACAATTAGATTAATTAAATAATCATACGTTGATGAAAGCAGCTTTAAATACTCTTTAAAATATATTTGGTCAATGGCCTTAGATATAAAACATGTTCACGGGTTCATGCACAGTGTGGAAGCAGAGGATATGTGGACTGCAGCCGGCAAATGACGAGGGATTACTGTGACAGCCATTTGCATATCAAACATTTTAAGCAGCGAGGGGGAAATGTTGAACCCTCCAGCCTGCAAGGTCATTGGAAAGATAGGTTTTTTTCTTCTTTCATAATTTATATTGCATATCATGCAGTATGGACACACTGTAGATTAAAATGGTGGCTTTAGCATATCATCCGTGATAGGGACCAGCTCACACACACACACATTTTTTTAAGGTGAACTACATATTGGAGTAAAAATAGAAAATTGCTGAAGCCTATCATTGCTTTAATTTAAAGGTATTTTTTATTTTCATATCAATGGAAGCCACAATGTTGTTCCACTGTTTAATGCTGTATCAGTTTGTCTGAACAGTAACGACTGTGACAAGAATTATTTGAATTAATGATTTGAATAAATTAAGAGATTATTATCATAAGGTTAGAACACAAACTGTTCATGGAATGGGAAATTAGAAATGTCAAATCTAGAAATAATTGTATTCCAAAGAATATTATTTTTTACCTTTTACTTTTTAGTAACTAGTAATTATTTGTTCAATCTTTTAGACTTACAAGTCTGCATGGAAAGTAGAAGATACATACTGTATGACCCACTGTGACAGAAAACAGCTATAAGAGAAAGAGGGTATAGACCAATGTATCATGACATGAAGAATAAGGGAGGGAAGATGAGGATAAAAGAGGTGCAGGGTCCGGCTGGAAGCTGAACACACTGTGAGCCAGCGTGGAACACAGGAGGGCACACTCTGGCCGCTGCATCGTAACATCTTACACTATCGAAAATAACAAAGTAAATATCTCTTTTGTTATTGAGCGAATTTATAGCAATTTATTTCCACCAGCTCTAAAGTCATGGGTTAATTTGTTCATCAACAGAACATTTAAAGGGCAACTATTTTGATGATGGATTTATTGTATCTGATTGAAGGTGAGCATTTCATGCTTTTCAATCTATTTGAATAATCAAATTGAGCTCTAAATTATATTGAGCATTTAGACTATTTTCTAACATTTGGTATAAGGGAAAAAAGAAAATAATATGCAGATTCTTCTGGTTGAAAATATTAATTGCTGCAATCATTTCTACAATAATCACTTCTCATAACTTATAAACTTAAAGATATTAAATATGGATGCACATGACTCCATTTTTTTATTTTTGAGATGGAAGACAAAGTGCCAGTGAGGCAAGCATGCAGTGTAGATTTGCTGTAATCGGCAGGGATGCTGGACTTCTGGAAGGAGTGTCTTAAAGCAGCCGGACCCCTGAGACCACAGCTGCTCTCACAGGAGTCTGAAGGCAACGCACAGAGGAACCAGTGGAATGCCAACTCTCCCACAGCAGACACAACTGTTTATTTCCAAAGCAGCTGATACAGTACACGCTTCTCCCCTCATATGTTCCTGGGAAATGTCTGATGCATGGGGAAAACATTTTGTATGAATAATGAAGCACATTAGCCAGGGACTCCAGTCCCACTGTGACACAGCACCAAGAAGAAGAAAAAACAATAAGAACGGAAAAAGAGGGAGAGATGCATGCAGGTGGAGGCTGTTAGTGGGGTTGTTAGTGGTGATGGAGAGAGCAGAGGAGGAGAGGTGAATGGATGGAGGGAGGGGGAGAGAAGGAGGAAGGGGAGGTGGAGGGGGTGCATTGACGATAAGAGAAAAATTCAGACCGGTCAAAGTTTCCTTTTTGCCAATCGTGCTCCTGATAAAGACAGCGCCTGCTCCGGAGCTGATAGAGGGGCTATCTCCCTCCCTTACTCTCTCTCGCCCTCCTCCCTCCCCCTTCCCCACTCACCCAGCAGTTAGTTTGTGAGGAGGAGAGAAAGGAGAAGAAAAAACAAGAGCAGAGGGCCCTATCAGTGCGGCATGATGGTGCTACCATCAACCAGCCACTGCGCAGCAATTAATATCGCTCCAATTACTGTTAAAGGGACAAGGCTGGGACAGCACGATAATGAACACATCCTCTCTCCCCACCATAGGAATGAAAACACACACACACTCAGCACTGCTCACACACAGCACAGACGTGCATACAATGTGCACAGCTTGAAAAGGAAATAATGCAAGATAGTGCGGTAATCTTCCTGCATTGTTTAACTCATTGAAGTCAACAGACAGAGAGAAATAAATAACCAAACAAACATCGATAAGAGAAGAAATAAATAATAAAATTATGGCAATTTACTTGTTATCTCCTCGTTTTTCTTACGACTTGAATATATTTCCCCCCAACCTGTCACATCCACATCCCCTACAGGGGGACAGTAGGACAGATGGCGGACCCCTGAAGAGGCAGCAGAGGAGCCCCCCGAAACGAGCACAGACACACAGACTGACAGCATGTCAGCACTTATAATGAAAGTACGCTGAGTGGAGTATCCCCGTATCTCTAGGAATAACACTATTCTGAATGCAGTGCAAACATTCAGAGGCTCCCTTCCCAACGACATGGAGGGTAAGGGGGAGGTGGGGTGTAGCATGTCCAACTTTCATGCCAGGGACACAAGTTTGCAGCCTGTTAAGTTTTAAGAATGTATTTATTTTGTCTGATTTAATATTTTTAGTTGCTCTATGTCCATTTATTTAAAAAAAAATGTCTTTAAAAGGTCATAACACATAGCGTGGGGGTTTGCAGAATATCAATGTCTTTGCAATAATTACAACTAATCCAACTGGTAATAATTAACAAGGAAACTGCACAGGTCCAGCAGCTGATGTGTCTAATGGTGCTTTTCCACTGCAGCACGGTTCACACACACACACACACACCCCACACCACACACACACACACACACACACACCACACACACACACACACACACACACACAACACACACACACCCACCACACACACAACCACACACACACCCACACACACACAACCACACACACACACACAACACACACACACACACACAACACACACACACACACACACACACACACACACACACACACACACACACACACACACACACACACACACACACACACACACACACACACACACACACACACACACACAACACCACACACACACCACACACACACACACACACACACACACACACACACACACACACACACACAAGGTGACAGGCTGCTGCTGGATACACACTACACCTGCTCGACTGATTGATGTTTTAAGTTAAAGGTGGGGTAGATAATTCACTTCAGAAACACTTTTTGTTATATTCCATGGAATGCACTTAACATCCCGATAGGAATGGCTTCAGACCCAAAATGATGGTTCACTTCTTTTTGCATCAGAACATCTGTTTTGGTTAGATCTAAACACGGAATTACTGACCTGGCCCCCTCCACTGCAACACCTCCTCTTCTTCCTCTCCTTCCTCCTCATCCTCCCCACCGCTGTGTGTTGGACCCGGCTCCTCTCTGCCCTCGTCTTCATCACCGGGGCCTCGACCAGAGTCCTGCGTCCTGCTTTCTAGATACACAAACAGTCATATTAACAGACAGAAACATATAATCGCCCCAAGGCAGCTTTGTGTGTGTGAGTTTGTGTGTATATGTGTGTGTGTGTCTGGCGTGGATGCGTGTGTGTGTGGGTGGATGCTTGGGCTTCATGTATGTTGACAGGGCTCGACATTATAATTGGCCCGCTGGCCCGGAAGCACTATTTATACACCCCGGGCCGCTCGGGCCACTACAAATATTGTTTAAACATTTTTTTTTTCTGTGGTATTGGTATTTTGACAAGCAATTTTGTTAAATTGTTTCGTTTATTAACGCTACAACATAGCGTTTCGTGAGTCGCTTGTTGTTGTTGGGTGAAAAGCAAACAGCTGTTTGCTGCGTAGCGCGAGCAGGCTCCCGTGAGCGCGCTCCTTCACGACAGACTATCGCGCCACCTAACCATTCTCCAACATGTTTTTAATACCAGCGGTAACCGGCCAAGCGCCGAGCAAAAAACAATCTTCAAATAAAAGAAAGTCACCGGAGGAGTTAAAGGAGAGTGACAGGGAGCATGAGAAGAAGAGGGAGAGAAAGTTTCAGCCAGCTTGAGCGTGGTGCAGTGACGCGTCCTAAAACCCTTTTATAATCTATCGATTAGATTTATGATTCGAAAATTATAAAAGTAGGGTAGACATGTGGAGATTATCCGGCAGAACAAAACGTGCATTTATCAAACAGGTTTGTTTTCCGCAGACCTTATTTCCAGCTATTTTCCAAAACCCTGTAGAGAAATCCCATTTACTTTTTGTCGAGGGAACCAGCAGCTTACTTCCTGGTTTTAGGACACGTCACTGCACCTCTCATGATGATGCCAATATAAACAAGGTCTTCTGTCGGCTCTGTACATCAATGCCGACCTATGCTGACAAGTAAGTGAAGAGCAGAACATATAAAGGTTTTGGCTCTAGGGAAATGTCCCAGCAGTTTAGGATAATGAAGGATCTAATCTAATCTATAGCCATTCCATTTCTAACTCCTAACGACAGGAAGGCAGAAAGTGCATTATACAAATAATAATACTCATAATAGCAGACATTTTTTAACAATGACCACAATATCATTATTTTAATAAACCAAATATGAACAATTGAGGAAAATGAGGAAGAACTGATTGTTCAAATGTTGTAGTACAAGTAGTAATGTAGTTAGTGCATAAATTACTATTGCAACAAATGTGTTAATTTTCTTCATTATTAGTCGATATTTTTTTTGTTGGACGAATGCTCCGGGCCAGTGGTTACAATGGTGGGGCCAGTGACAATACAATTCCACCGGCCCGGAGGGCCAGTGGCTTTTTACCCTTAATGTCTACCCCTGGTTGATCAAACGGTAAAATTACTTTTAGGGTTTTGTAACACGACACCTCCCCACCCAGAATGATCTGCTTCTCAGGAAATTCGGAGTATTCTCAAACACACTCTTTAGTTTGCCTTGTATCTCTTTCATTCACACTTCATCAATGCCGACCATCTGTCCCTCTCTTTCTTTACACTGTAGGTTGGCATTTTTATTTCCTTCATCTTCCTCTTCTCCTCTATCGTTCCATCTCCTCCCTGTGCCCCCCCCGGCCTGTCACCTTCAGCAGAGACAGAGGCTGCCTGTGTTTCTCTAATCACCATTGATATCCCTGCCATTGATCCAGCTGATTACAGTGCCTCCTGCCTGCCGATCAAAGAGATCCACGTGGCATGACTTGTGTACGTGTGCGTGTGTGTGTGTGTGTGTGTGAACCCTGAACTTTGACTGTGCAGCTGTTATCAGCCGCTCCATCACACTGTGGGTCCCTCCCTATTATTAGCAGGACTCATGATTATTCAGATGAGATGAATAGTTACATCACAGACTATCTGAGAACATCTCTCTCCTTGTCCTTGCCAAGGGTTCAGTAGCTGAATCCATGGAAACACACATTTCACTATGAATATCCCAAGAAAAAGTACGAGGGAACTATTAAACAAACTAGAAGTTTGATTTAACTGCAGTTTAAATCAATGAATTTGATAAGGTCGCAAACAGATATTAGCTCATCACAAAAACATCAGCATGGGTGTTCTATGACTCACAAGCTCAGAACACAAAAGATATCTTGGAGGAAGGTGAACAAAGTCTGTATGCGAACAGGACGTTGTTCACCAGAAGTTCTAAAGTTAATTTCTTTAACTTTATTTTTTAGATGACATCATGTCCAAGACAAGAGAAAAGACTCACTAATTATTTTAGGAATAAAGCAGCTTTTGAAAGTTAAAAAAAAAAAAAGTTCGAGGCACGTAGACAGTAGTCATGTTACAAACTCTTATAGCATAATATAAATATGTGACGCTATGTGTGTTGGTTTTATCATTTACAACCCCATCTAGGGATGGATATCGTTAGGAATTTATCGATACAGATACCGATACTGCTTATCAATACCGGTATTTTTCGATACTCTTATCGATACTTTTCAATAATTTGGTGCTCAAAATTATAGACATGTTTACAAGATGTGAAGATTAAACAACAGTAATTTTATTGTAATTTATTTTTATATATTTATTTACTTTTTCAATGTCATAACAAGCAGGTATGAGTGTGTTTGACAGTATGTCTCTGGAAGGGGAGCGGTAATTAGGGGCAGTTCATAAATCCATGTAAACATGACCATTATTCAGTTAAAACGAGACGCTGCGTGCGCACCTCCTAAACCGGAAGCTCCGGTCGGCTAACCATTATAATCAGTTTATTGCGTTTATCAGGGCCGTCCCTGGCCAACTTGAGGCCCCACGTAAAGTTATATGATGAGGCCCTCTGTTTTGCAAGCATCGACGGTGGGGGGGGGGGTTGCTAGTGGAGCCTCGCAGCGGCGAAACCGTGCCACACTAATTGCGCCCACACCTATGAGGCGCACCTATGAGGCCCCCTTAACAGACCCCCGTCTGTTAGCTGAGTTTCTTCCCATTAAGTGGGTATGCATCATTAATAGGTTGTTAAATGTTAAGAAGCCTTGAGACGCTGTTTCTAGCAAGATGTTGCGTCTCACAATAATAAGAGCGCTGTTAGGAGAGATGACGAGTGGCATTCCCAGTGGCCAATCAGAGTGGTAATCAAACCGGATACGTCACACGGGATGAGGGTTCCCAACCAACCAGAATTGTTTAAACTAAGGAAGTAGCGTAATTCATATACCGATACCAGCACCGTTTGTCCAGCGGCTTAACGGTATACCAATACGGTCAAATCAGGCACCGGTACTGACTTCCCTACCCCCATCAGACTGTATATTTAAAAAGCAGTCCTAACTTCTTCTCTGCTCTTCCGAGCTCTTTTCCTCCTGTCTCCTTCCCAAACCCCCTCTTGTCCTCAGCCCCCCCCCCCCCCAACAACACCTCAGCCATCTGCACAAAGGCCGTGTTTACCCTTGCATTCCCGCTGCGATAAACAGTGATAGCAGCCGATCGATACCAGCCATAAACGGCGAGACCATGTGACGGCCTCACTCTGCCGTTATTAATGTAACAGTTAGAGATTAGATCTGCATCGTCAAATAAATCAACACACACACACACAAGTAGACACAAGCACACACAATCCATCTTCACGTCACGTCCACCTTTCAACCTCGTCTACATGCAAACGCTCATACTGTACACCACAAGATACCACACACACACACACACACACACACACACACACACACACACACACACACACACACACACACACACACACACACACACACACACACACACACACACACACACACACACACACACACACACACACACACACACACACACACACACACACACACACACACACACACACACACACACACACACACACACACACACACACACACACACACACACACACACACACACACACACACACACACACACACACCTCCCCTGCCTAAACAGTGCCATTATTTTCAGCTATAAATCACATTGAATGGCACATTGATTTTATCCTGCAGGGGCTGAGGCGAGGGAGGGGAGCTGGAGACACAGTTATTGCGTTTAATATTATCAATATTATCTTCCATATCATCTCAGACATGGAGGCAGGTATCAGGAGGAGTCGACAGACACTTTTCTGCCAAACCCACTCTCTCTCTCCCTCAATCTCCCCCACCCTCGCCCCACAGCGAGACAGTCTCCATCAATCTGATAAGCTGAACTTCCCCTGTCACACCTGCAGGGCAAAGTCACCCAACAATTTCTCTTTCTTCCACAACTTCTATACGTTTCAGACTCCTTTTGATTGTAATGCTGCCTTTTGTCTATTGTATCTTTTCTTTTTGTATACGTTTCCTCACATTTGATATTCAACACATCTCCACATTGGACATTTGGATGCCTGTACACACCTGCTGAAGAATGCATCCCATCAGCCCAATGCTATTCAGTGGGGCAGGCATAATAAGTCAGAAGAGAAATATGCAGCAGTGTAAAACACTTTGGATCACACAAAGTTTGAGTGAAGCAACATCTTTTCAAAGTGTGATGACCCCTCCACACCACTAGGGGTTCTGTCCTGGCTCTGTGCTTCCTGTTGCAGGTTCCAGTGAGGTGGGCCCGGTACAGCCTGCTGAAAGATGGCCTATGAGATTCTTCTGGCTCTCTCCCTCCGCAGCGTGGGTGTCTTTAATTATTTGTGCTTTTGTAAATAAATTATTGATATATATTGATATCAAGCGGCAAACTCTGGGGCAGAGCCAGTAGGCCAATAAGGAAGTGCCTCAAACTGCAGTTCATCTAGTGGCCAGTAGGAGCAGTCTGCAGAAGGGAGCCATTTCCATAGACCTTTACATAGACCTTTACAGACCTTTACATCGCGGTTCAAAAAACCATATTCTCTGTATAGTTAGATTCCCCCTTCATAACTATGGATTGGGGGGTGAATTTGTTCTCAACTCATCTGTTTAATTAATATTCAGTCTTAAAGTTATGCATAAATTAGGGCGTGGTCACATTGAGTGACAGCTCTGTCCAGTGACTGCTGCTGTAAGCTTCTTGTCTGTCTGCTAGCTGCTCCGTGAAGCTACAGGGACTATGCCTGCTCAGCTCATCTGGGGAACATAATTTGAACTCTGCCGTGTTTGTTTGTTCTTCATGCTTCGGACTATTGTGACTCGCTCTGCGGTTAAAACAGACGGTGCATGAATGCGGTTTTGCGGTAAGTGAAATTCAAGTACTTTATTTATTTATTTAAACTGTGAAGACCACTGAGTCAAATGTAACATTTGTGATATTGGGCTATATAAATAAACATTACGTAATGAATGTTAAGGCTTGGGTTAGCATGTAAGCGAGTGGTAGCTAGCTACAGGTGCTAACAATGCTAATCGTAGCCTCCAACTTAAAACGAAATAGAGAAGTGTTAAGCATTAAGTGGGATAATACTGTAGAACAACCGGCTTCTGTTTGAGGTTGGTAAAATAAGGTAATCCTTGTAACTTAGAGAGATATTTTATTATGGAGGTAACTTTATGCATAGCTAAGGTTAATTTAAATTCACTATGCTCGAGTATGTAGACAAGCTAACGCAGGGTTCGTACGGTCATTGAAAACCTGGAAAAGTCATGGAAATTCAAAATGCAAATTCCAGGCCCTGGAAAAGTTATGGAAAACAATATTTATCCCAAAGTTTTGGAAAAGTCATGGAAATGTAACTAAAGTTGCGTCAAATATAATTTACATTTTATCTAATCGCCGAAATAATCTGCGGTCGCGAGCTGTTAGTGCTACAGATGCGCTGCGAATAACATTAGACTGCTCCTTTGAAAAAGAAGAAAATAAAACAACATAGATTAGCTCCATGGCATAATGCCGAAACCTGCAAAATAAAGCAAAAGTCGAGACAACTTCAAAGGATATGGCGTTCCACTAAACTTGAAGAATCTCGTTTAATTTGGCATATTACTCTCAATGAATATAAGAAAGCACTGTGTAAAGCAAGAGCAGCCTACTACTCTTCATTAATAGATGAGAATAAGAATAATGCAAGATTTCTTTTCAGCACTGTAGCCAGGCTGACAGAGAGCCATAGCTCGATTGAGCCTTCTATTCCCATAGCACTCAGTAGTAATGATTTTATGTGCTTTTTTAACGATAAAATTGTTACTCTTAGAAACAAAATTAATGACCTCTTGCCTTTGACCAGTATAGTGTTATCAACAGCTCCCGAAACGTAAGTTCTAATATTACACTAGATAGTAAAAACCTTGAACAATTAAATTCAATGATTCTCTCTTCTAAACCATCAACGTGTATCTTAGACTCGATTCCAACTAAGCTGTTGAAGGAAGTTTTTCCATTAATTAGCACTTCTTTATTAAATATTATGAATATGTCTTTATTATCAGGCTATGTTCCACAATCATTCAAAGTAGCAGTGATAAAACCGCTTCTTAAAAAGCACAACCTCGATCCAGAGGTTTTAGCCAACTATAGACCTATTTCTAATCTTCCGTTCCTCTCAAAAATTCTTGAGAAAGCAGTCGCAAAACAGCTGTGTGATTACTTAAAAAACAATGATTTATTTGAAGATTTTCAGTCTGGCTTTAGAACACAACATAGCACAGAGACAGCTCTGGTTAAAGTCACAAATGAAATTCTAATAGCCTCAGACAAGGGACTTGTCTCTATTCTTGTTTTGCTCGATCTCAGTGCTGCATTTGATACTATCGACCATGACATCTTATTGCAAAGACTAGAGCACTTAGTTGGCATACAGGGAACTGCTTTAGGCTGGTTTAGGTCCTATCTATCTGAACGCTCTCAGTTTGTACGTGTCAACGATGAATCTTCCATGCAAACCAAAGTTAGCCATGGAGTGCCACAGGGCTCAGTGCTCGGACCTATTTTGTTCACATTATATATGCTTCCGTTAGGCAATATTATAAGGAATCATTCTGTAAACTTTCATTGTTATGCGGATGATACTCTACTATATTTATCAATCAAGCCTGATGAAATTAATCATCTAAATCAAATTCAAGACTGCCTCAAGGACTTAAAAACGTGGATGACCTTAAACTTTTTGATGTTAAACACGACCAAAACTGAAGTTATTGTACTCGGCCCGAAGAATCTACGAAACAAACTATCTAACGATATACTAACTATGGATGGCATTAATTTGGCCTCCAGTGAGACTGTAAGGAATCTTGGTGTTATATTTGATCAGGATTTATCCTTTAACGCCCACATAAAATCAATTTCAAGGACTGCCTACTTCCATCTACGTAACATTGTAAGAATCAGGCATATCTTGCCTCAAAACGATGCAGAGAAACTAGTCCATGCATTTGTTACTTCAAGGCTGGATTATTGTAACTCCTTATTATCAGGGTGTACCAAGAAGTCAGTCAAGTCGCTTCAGCTGATTCAAAATGCTGCAGCTCATGTACTAACCAGAGTTAGGAAAAGGGACCACATTACTCCTGTTCTGGCTGCCTTACACTGGCTCCCTATAGAACACAGGATATAATTTAAAATTAGTCTTCTTGCCTACAAAGCCCTTAATGGGCAGGCGCCATCTTACCTTAAATAACTCATTATACCCTACTGTCCTACTAGGGCATTGCGTTCCAAGAATGCAGGGTTGTTGGTTGTTCCTAGAGTCTCTAAAAGTACAATGGGAGCCAGAGCCTTTTCTTATCAAGCTCCACATTTGTGGAATCAGCTTCCAGTTTATGTTCGGGCGGCAGACACCCTATTCGTTTTTAAGAGTGCGCTTAAGACCTTCCTTTTTGATAAAGCTTATAGTTAGGGCTGATTAGATTCAGCCTCTAGTTTTGCTGATATAGGCTTAGTTTGTCGGGGGATATCTTACTTCTTCCTTCTCTCTGTCTATACCTGTGTACTCTCATGTTCCGATTAACCCAGCTTCCCCAAATGTATTTCTTTTTGGTGTCTATATACGCCGGGATCCGGAGTCATGGATGATCCTGCGGTCCTGTGTCCTGGATCGCGAGCCCTGGATCTTGAGTCGTGGCTGTGGTCCTGGATCATAAGTCCTGGATGGATATCCTCGTGGATTCATCTTCCTATTATACACACATGCATTTCCAAACATTTGGACTACCTATGTTGCAAATGTATTATATCTTCGATTTACACACGGCATCTATTGCACGTCTGTCCGTTCTGGGAGAGGGATCCCTCCTCTGTTGATCTCCCTGAGGTTTCTCCCATTTTTCCCTTTAAACTGTGGGTTTTCTCCGGAAGTTTTTCCTTGTACGATGTGAGGGTCTAAGGACAGAGGGTGTCATATTGTCATACTGATATTCTGTACAAACTGTGAAGACCACTGAGACAAATGTAACATTTGTGATATTGGGCTATATAAATAAACATTGATTGATTGATTGATTGTTATATGCCATCATGACGCGCATGGTGTTATTTTTTAATATATGAAGTGCGAGCTGTGTGCTTGAGTCGTCCTGCCTGTCGGGCCGGCTGAACTCTGCTGCTCCGGGATGAGGGTCAGCTACATTATCTACGGTGCGTTCGTTAACTGTGCGGAGTCACTGTGGCACAGACTGCACCGCTGGTGAACGGGCCGTTCAGGTGTTCAGAGCAGAGCGTGATGTGAACTGAAACGTTTTTCTGTCGCAATATCATTTAAGGAATCGTTGAGCTAGCTAGCTAGCTAGCATACATTGTCACTATCTGCTAATGTTAGCTTTAGCCTTCGTTTTCTAATAGTTTTTTTCATAGGCTATAAACAGAGGTGGTAAAAGTATAGATATTGTACTAGAGTAGAAAAAGTAGAAATACCAGGTCTTGTTCTTGAGTAAAAGTAGAAGTACTCAGATCTTGTACTTGAGTAAAAGTAGAAGTACCAGAGTGTAGGAATACTCTGCTTCAGTAAAAGTCCTGTATTCAAAATATTCCTCAAGTAAAAGTAGAAAAGTATTATCATCAAAATATAGTGAAAGTAGTGACAGTAAAAGTAGTGATTGTGCAGATTGGTCCATTTCAGAATAATATATATGATATGTTTTATAATGATTGATCATGAAAGTGTTCTCAAAGCTGGTAAAGGTGCAGCTAGTTTGAATGAATTTGTATACTGCAGGGTAGCTTGTCAATTTACTCCAGGTGGAACTAAAGTCTGATTTAACACTTGATTAGATTTTTCTTCATTCATCCACATCTGTGAAGTAACTAAAGGTATTAAATACATGTAGTGGAGTAGAAGTACACCATTTACCTCTGAACTGAAGAGGAGTAGAAGAACAAAGTAGCAAAACATTGAAATACTTAATAAAGTACAAGTATCTCAAAATTGTACCCAAGTATACTACTTGAGTTTATGAACTTAGTTACTTTACACCAGTGGCTATAAAGATAGAAAGACTTGCACAGAGGCATGAAAATAAATTTTCAAAATGCTCAACAGTGCTGCTAAAAATATAAACTGACTGCTAAACAATTAAAATAAATGCTTTTATATATTTCTATTATTAAAAGGTGGGGTAGGTCATTTTGGAGAAACCAGCTCGAGTGCGCTAGAATTTGAAAATACACAGCCGGAAAAAATCTGCTACTTCCTTACAGAAACCCTCCTCCAACACACACGAATGCGCACATGACCAATGAGGGCACGAGATAAGTTTGTGCACAAATGGAAGGCTGACAGGCAGGTAGGCCATCCAGTTATTTTAGCCGGGCCGGCTAAAATGATTGGTCATGCTTTTTACAGTACTACGGCTTCCACAGATGACATTTTTTGTATGGTTTTTTTTCAAAGCACTTAAGATATTCATTGCTATCGGGATGTTAAGAGCATTCCATGGAATATAACAAAAAGTGTTTCTCGAGCCGGTTTCTCAAACTTGATGATTACTTAGATATTACAATATGGTTGGTTGAGCTGGAGTTCATTATTGAGCTTACTCGTTAACGTCACAGTCATATCTGAAGAACGAACGCAAACGTTGTTGTTTTTATTAATTGTATTACCAAATTGGTATCAAATAAATAGTATGTATTTGATTTTCATTACACTTGTGAAACCGACTAATTGTGGATGTAGAACGTGAACATGTAACTTAATGCCTGCATTTAAGGACGATAAATAGCCTAGTCAATGCTTTAGGGATGATTTGTTCAAAATATTAGATCAGACGTTATGTGTGCTTCAGTTAAATTAAGCTTATTCATTGCCTTTCCTTTGTTCTTCCAAAGTTACAGTAAAATAAAAAGGACCCTGACTCGGACAATACACAATCCAACATGTTCAACAGAGGAGAATAAGTTATATTGTTTGTACACATGGTACTTTACATATACTGTATATATCTGTTTGTTTAAGGTGTCCAGGTGATGCAGACAGGCTGGACCAGATGGTGAGAGACAGAACTGGACTCCTCACAGCAGTGAACTTCAGCACAGGTACAAAGACTCTTTTCATACTGTACAAAGAATCAAGAAAGATATTGGTTTAAATAAATGAAGTATTGACTTTAATACACTGATATATGTTCCATTAAACAATACTAAATACTAGATCACCTACACATCAGTGAGGTGTTTTGTTTTTTTTCATGCAAAAAGTTACATTTAGATGTTAACAAGCAATATGTCAGCTTTCTAATTTAATGTATTGAAGGCAAAGATATTTAACACATAGTGAGAACTGCTACTATTTATCTCTCAATATTATCTGTAAAAAACGTGGTAAAAGTTATTCTTTCAGTGAGACAACAGAGCAAGCTTCTACAGTTGCACTACGTTTTGATAACAGTTACATATTATTTTGATAATAAAATATATTTCAATGTTGATGAACTTCATACTGTTCATTCATAATCTGATTGTCTTTGTAGCTCTGTTGAAATACAAAAAAACATTACAATTACAAAAGAATGATATCTACAGCCCCTAAACACACAAACACACCTCTTTCATAAATAACACACTTTCCGGTCATTTTTGTTTGGAAAGGACATGCCTGAAAGACACGACTCAACATGTTCTCCTTCTCTGAGGGTCAAGAAGAACATCCAAGAGGAAATTTAAAAGTTGATGTTATGAGATTTTAAGACCTGAGGCCTGTACTACGAAGCTGGATTTTCGCTTAGCGAGCTAACTTCAGGGAAAACTCTGGGTTTCCGGTCCTACGACGCTGGTTCACTTCTTACCGGGCTAGATCTCCATTGTGACTTATGCTGAACGGAGTTCAAAGCTATCAAGTAATATTACAAAGCTATCAAGTAATATTACAGGAGAAAGGAAATACAGAAAAACTGCCTGAACATCCCCTCCCATCTTCAGAGCAATCTAACTAATATGATATTAGCGTTAAGAAAGTTTACTTAAATATCTGCCACAACATAAGTAACCGGATCAAAGTAACATTATGTACAGTCTGCGGCACTGTGAGTGCAGACTTCGATGTGTCCCATTATCATTCATATCACATCATAATGTATCATATATCTCCTTATCTGAGTCAGCTTTTTGAGCCGTATCTGGCCGTGCAACACTTACAGTGTCACATACTGTATGCAGAAGTATTATTTTAAGCAACACATTAAGTTGACGAAACACTTGAGTCAAATGTAATGTAATCCACTCGTGTCTTAGATGGGGCAGTGATATCATAAATGAGACCGCGTTTGTTTTGGATTAGGTAAGCCGAGTAACTCAAACATATCCAGGGTATGTTGAACTGGATTCGTAGTACAGGCCTCTGTACAGGACATTCACTAATAAACAACACTTTTATTGTGAAAACAAAGATCTACACACCGAATATTTGTGTAGTCTATCAGGACCATCATTTGTTTTTGACGCTGCACCTCAGAGAAGGTGTGGTTATTGTCAGGCTTATAAAGTGTGGCGAAAAACACAGTCAGCTGATCGAATGCACCTATTTCCACAGCTACACTCCATCAGCTGATTATTTCTATTTGCCTATTTGTGAGTTTCACATCACCTGTGCCTTGTACCGCAGAGTTTGCAACGTCACAAATAAATGGGGCCAATCTTCAGTCAGATGTGAATGTGTGATCTAACATTTTCAGTAAGAATAATGGACGAAAGGAGTGCAAATACAATTTATTGAAATGTGAACCAAAAGTTAATCAAAAATGTTTTAAATAAAAAGCACATATGGACAGAAGGTGTAAACCTATTAAATGTATAAGTAAACACATTTAGTCAAATAAAGTGACAGACTAGGCCTGTGCAGTTGGTATCAGCTATGCCCAGCATGGGCTCCTCCATCAGGCCTGGTCCTCCTCGCAGAGGAAAGACCCTCAGTCCTCTCCAAACCAACAGACAGGACGTCCATCACACGGAGGTTTCTCCCTGAAGTCTCAGCAGCTCTCTGGACACCACGCTGTCTCAATCCGTCCACACTGAATATGAGAGGGGGAAAATTAAAATAATATTTGCTTTAGACAATAAGAAATATAAAGTTAACTGTTGAGTTGTCAATACTATTACTGTATAACTAATATAACAGGTTAAAATAAAGATTGGTCTTTAAATACATTTAGTTGATTTTGTCTTTTGATTTGTTTGTCTAAAGTCAAGGATCTAGAACTGGTACTTAGTTTTAATGATACAGTCTGGTTATTATGCTGTTTGGAGGAGGCATCACAGTTAAGAGCACTAACTAGCTACCATCACATGTACCTTAGCTTGACTTAAATGTATTAAACGTATAATTAAAGGTGGGGTAGGTAATTTTGGAGAAAGCAGCTGGAGTGCGCTAGAATTTGAAAATACACAGCCGGAAAAAATCTGCCACTTCCTTACAGAGCCCCTCCTCCAACACACACGAACGCGCACATGACCAATGAGGGCACGAGATAAGTTTGTGCACAGATGGA
Organism: Harpagifer antarcticus; assembly: GCA_902827135.1. Taxonomy (NCBI): domain Eukaryota; kingdom Metazoa; phylum Chordata; class Actinopteri; order Perciformes; family Harpagiferidae; genus Harpagifer; species Harpagifer antarcticus. The sequence continues at coordinate 477,632 of CADEHL010000132.1, forward strand.
AGGCTGACAGGCAGGTAGGCCATCCAGTTACTTTAGCCGGGCTGGCTAAAATGATTGGTCGTGCTTTTTAAAGTACTACGGCTTCCACAGATGACATTTTTGTATGGATTTTTTGTCAAAGCTCTTAAGATATTCATTGCTATCGGGATGTTAAGAGCATTCCATGGAATATAACAAAGTGTATCTCGAGCCGGTTTCTCAAACTTACCTACCCCACCTTTAAGTGACAGCAAAAATATAAATAACTAATGTCATGCAAACATATTAATATTTGCTTGATTCCAGTGTTGAATTTAGCACAATTGCATACAAACGTTAAGGGATTTTAAGATTCTGAAGTATTATGCTAAAAATTAAATAACTTAGATTATTATTTATAGTTTTGCTGAATAGTTTCATGTCCGCTTACCTTAGAAACGTAAAATGCGACGGCAGTGTGCAGATGGGGAGCATGTTAGCTTAGCTTGGTAGCTTCAGCTAGCTCTGGAACTTCCAGCTCGGTGGCAGCAGGTCCCGCCTCGGCTCCGCTCCCTTATAGAGTGGTGAAGTCCCTCCCCTTCCGGGGGACCTCCATGGGACCTTATTTCGGAAAAATTATGTATTTAAGTCAATGGAGAGAGAAAGATTATCTTTTGATCCCGTTTGAATTGTGCAACGAATTACACATATGATGTTTGTCAATTTAAAAGATAATTTTGCAAGTCAAAAAAATTAAAATGTGCCGTAAAACTGTGAAGTAACACATTTGTTTGTGTGAAGCACTCAATGAACTACAACTCTGGTTTTGCATACGTCACCAACACCAAGATGGCCGTCACGTTAGCACATTTCACCTCTTTCTTTCAGAAAAGTATTAAAAGAGGTGAAAATCACTACAAGTCTGGCCATGTTGAGAACTGTACATACACACAAGGGGAGTTAGTCGGTTCCAGCATGCGGGACCGGCTTTACAAGGTTTCGGTGAGTAACACGAGTGTAATGTGTAACGTTAATGTCAGCTAGCAAAATTCACCTACGAGACTCTGGGATTTGTAGTCTTTCTAGTTGCGTATTTTTCATAGTCTTATATTTCAACAGTTTTAAGACAAACTGACTTTTTTGACATGGAAATTATTTTTTAAGATTGACAAACATCATATGTGTAATTCGTGGAACAATTCAAACGGGATCGAAATATAATCTTTCTCTCTCCATTGACTTCAATACATAATTTTTCAGAAATAAGGTCCCATGGGGCGGAAGTAGATGGGCGTGACTTCGCCACTCTATTTGGATCAGGCTGGAGCAGGCAGGAGTTAGACTCTGACGTCACTGTTGAGACGGCAGTGGCAGAAACCGCCTACTTTAGGCTTCTCAGCAACTCTGCAGAATCCTATGGGTGACGTCACGCACACTATGTCCATTTATAAATACAGTCTATGATTGATACCCCTCGTCTCGACTCCCAGTGTTTATTTTACAACCCGGCTCTTGGGCTGCAACAAAAACATGGGAGTCGTTTTATATAAATATTTATAGAAAATAATTTGTGTCATACTCACAATCATCATTATTAAAGCTTCAACAGCTAAATATATATTAAAGTTTGACTGCACACCAGGTGTCAAATACAGCACAAGCATGCAGCTCCTTCCAGAAATGTCCTGTCATGTCTGAATAAAGCTGATAGGAGCATTTACAGTCCTTGTTGTTATAATTAAACATTTAAAAATCTTCCAACAGATTGATCCAGCATATTCTGTCTGAAAGTCAAATCCCACCTTGATGCCCACTGCAGTCAGCATGTTGTTGTGTCCATGGGCAAGACACTTGTCCACAGTATTGAGTGTATTTAAGACGCTTATAGTAAAAGCGTCTAACAAGTGACACGTAATCTAATGTAAGGAAAAGGGCTTAGCATTCCAAGTATATCATTTCAAGAAACTAAAGAAAAATGATGTACTTTTGTCTGAATAACTTTTGTAAAGCACCATAAGTGAAACCTTCAATATTTTCACTAATGTTGATATTGAGGGTTTTCCCAGCTAATTTTGTCCAAACAACATTTGTGTATTTCACTTTAATGTGTATCACTCTATTTAATGGATGTATGCTTTTTTTTAATGTGAAGGGTATTTGAACTTTAAGTCTGCACTTTAAATGAAATGTTTTGAGTGAGACAGCAGTTCAAATACACACACAAGCAAACACAAGAACCTTTGTCCCACCAACTACACACCATCGTGCTCAATCTAAAGCACACTCATCTTTTATGGTGATCTGTAGAGAACTCTGCATATAAAGATTGCTCAAGTCAAACTATTTGCAGAAACACAAATATACTGTTGTTATACTTTTATTTTTCTCCAAAACAAATTCATGCACAACATAGTTACAGTTGTGTAACCAAAAAGGAGGCCTCTGTCAAATACAGTAAATGGAAAGGAACACTTTGAGGAGGAAAAATAAATGCAAAAAATATTTTTACAAAAAACAGAGGTGTGCTCAGGCAGCATTTGACCCTCACTGGGTCTGACCACAGCCCCTCTGGGTCTCACCACAGCCCCTCGTCCACCTGCAGAAGAAGCATCACCTGTAGCCTGGCGCTCATACAGCTCCAACCGTTATGCTGCAAATAACTCTTCACCTGACTTCAGTTCACCCTCCCTCTCTCTCTCATCCTCTCTCTCTCTCTCATCCTCCCTCTACCTCTTCCTATGCTGCTGTCCATACATCAATAAAGCAGTTTGGTGTTTACACTGTATGGACATTGGCATGAGTATTTGTTCAATTGTGTAGCATTTTCAATGGCAGTGTTTTGAAAATGGCAAACAAGTGAATATGTCAGATTTCTGTGTCTTACTTAGAGAACCATGTGCAGTGTTTTGCAAAACGTGCCATGTTGAGTGCAAATTGGGTGCAGAGCTGAAAATGTGTTTAGAGTTTTGGAGATTTGAGCAGAAGTTTTGCTCTTTGAGTGTGAGTTTAAATAATTATGCTTTATGTGAGATTTTTGTGTGTTAGCAACTGAAAAAAACTGTAATGCCTCACATGCACCCTGATCACCACTGATCAGATTCTGAAGAGGGAAAAAAACTGGCAGTTTACAAAAAGCATTTTGATTGGTCCAAACGAGGGCACGACAATTAGAGGTCACCAGGAGGTAACATACTGACTAATCAGCTAGCAGTGGATTTTATCAGGTTTCCTGTCATCTAAATGTATGAGTGTGTTGTTTGAAAAAAGGACCTACAACTGTAGAGCAATTCTGAGAAGTGAGGAGAAAACACACAGAGACGCTGAACAGAGGCTCAAATCTGTTTATAAATAAGCTTGTGTGTGTGTGTGTGTGTGTGTGTGTTATTACATTGTATAAGCACTAATATAGTGACTCTCTGAGGTGGTGGAGGTGTGATGGAGTGAACAGAGGCAGAGTTAAGTTATCAGGGTGGTTATTGTGTGTGTGTGTGTGTGTGTGTGTGTGTGTGTGTGTGTGTGTGTGTGTGTGTGTGTGTGTGTGTGTGTGTGTGTGTGTGTGTGTGTGTGTGTGTGTGTGTGTGTGTGTGTGTGTGTGTGTCTCTTTCTCTCCCAGATGGTGGATAAGGGGCCTTGCCTTTATTAGCCAGCTCTGGCCAGATAAAGAGCTGGTATTGATCCCAGGTTGAAAGAGCAGGTTCGTCAAACATGGCTGATTTACAGAGAACTGATAATGGCAGCGCCGGGCAACCGAGGAACCCCAGGGAAGAGAGAGAGGAGTAAATCAACTGTGTGTGTGTGTTTATGAATAAAGAAACAAAGACGCCAAGTCAGTTTGCTATCGACAGAAAAAAACGTCCTCACATGTGCCCGAGTTCTCTGATCTTTTTCTATCTAATACACACATAACCCGCTCCTCACCTCAAACATACACACACACACACACACACACACACACACACACACACACACACACACACACACACACACACACACACACACACACACACACACACACACACACACACACACACACACACACACACACACACACACACACACACACACACACACACACACACCTATAGCTAATCTCTAATCTCGTCTCGATTAGCACCTGACAGAATTTCCATGGGTTTATCAAACCAAGCCAACCAACAGACGCTTATCACTTCCAGCCCCAACATTTCACAAGAGCAGGAATTTCTGAGATTAAAAAACACAGCTAGTGAAATCTTGAATAAGTCAAAAGAATATGAGTGAAAACTGTGCTATCACAGGGCAGAGGGGGAGGCTCGGGATAAGAGGTGCAGGAGGGGGAAGGTTCACTGAAGCCAGGACTGAACCCAAAGAATCTTTTTTTTCTAATTTGTTGAGACACATCAGAGATAAAAGAGTGATACATGTGGAAAGCTGCAACCTCATTATGGTTAACTGGCTCCTGACAGATAACAGGTAAACGTCAGTTGATGAAAGACATACTTCAAGTCTTGATGAGGAGATAGAACAGTTAATAACCACCAATAACTGCCAGTAAAATAGACATCTGGAATATTTCACAACAGGAGGAGCACCCCCTCAGTGCCTGGCTATCATTGCAGTGATTGTGATAGTACAGTCTATTATGAACAATTGTTTTGATGATTATACTGTAGGTATGAGCATGCATTAGTTATTTGGTCCCAATGTTCCTTTACCCACTGACTGTGTTGTTGATGGAAAGTGTTTCCAGTTCAGGGTGTGAAATATCCAGTGTAACATTTAGAAAGTGCCACAGGCATGTCCTGTTCCACTGTCCCTCACCTTGGTTGTACAGCGATGGGTATGGGGGGGGGCTGGAGCTGTCCCCCTCTGCTGAGTCGTCTGGGTCCGAGGCTCCGCCCTCCTCTCCTGATAGGCTGAGGTGGTCCGCTGTGTTTTCCTCCTCGCCACTGAGGTCCCTGAGGGAACCTGTGAAAGGAAGATGAGGGGAAATGGGATGTTAGAGGAAATACTATAAATATTGCCATGAATATATCAGTATTTGATGGATGCTTAAAATACATATTTTAAGCAGTTGTATTAGAAATATTTATCACAAATAATCAGAGTAGCAAAGTAGATAAGAGCTGCATTATAATTTACAATGAATGACATCAGGTGGTCTCAACCCAAAATGCCCCAAAGACAGAAAACAGTTTCTATGTGGAGCAGAAGGACTTCAGTCTGAGCATCCTGGTGCAGAGGTGGAACACACAAATAAGGGAGATTGTTAAACAAGCTGCTTGTGCTTGTTTGCACTGTTGAAGGGAGGAAAAACATACTAAACACACTGATCCATTTTTTAACTGGACTCAATTTAAAACACAGTACAAAGAATTGGACAAGCTGAACGCTCTAATCCAGAAGATTAATAGCAAGAAGCCAAGGGGGACCTTAAAGCCAAATTACAGTATACCTCAAATTGTAGCTGAACGAGTGATTCGGGCTGATCTGTATCAATTACAGTTTCATAATCCCTGCTGACCATAGTAATTATACACTACTTTTGATCTATTTTAGCCTGTTTGAAGATTATATCAACAAAAAAACGAGTCAGTTAATATGGATTTAATTTGACTTTTTATAAATTGCTTCATTAATAATACTCCTTATATAAGATGAATGCACCAGGCTGCATGAATGGTGCCTTAGCAGCTCCAAGCCCTGAGATATATGGTGGCTTATTGGATCCACATACTGACTGTTGTTCTGGATCTAAAGACGTGTTGTAGTTATTAGTCTTTCAATAAAGGCCATTGCTATTATGTTCATTTGGATCGGATGACATGCTTCATCCTCCGCTCCCGAGAGGACACCGTGATAGAATTCTTCATTCAAGGTAACCATTTCTTTAAGAGGATTAGGAAGTGCTCGAGTGAAGCAGAAATGGTTAATCACTGCCGAGGGACAAAACGACTCTCATGCACAGTGATGGAAGGTGTGCACATGCTTTTGAATGACTATATCATTGGGAAATTGAAACAAAGAGAAATCCAGGATTTTTTTTAAAATAATTTCCCGCCTCTTTGCTTAAACTCAGACAGGATGTAAATTCATTTCCATTAGGTTGTGCTGAACTAACACAGGGATTGTTTCGGAGCTAAAGCCGTGACTGGGGGCGTATATATTTACAATACTGGGACAAAAGGAGTCTATAATCTATACAAAGCACACAACAATACCCATGAATAAAGAAGCTTGTAGAGAAAGGGAGAGGCAATTTTTCTAATTCTGTTAATTTCACTTCCAAAGCAATTAAAAGCAGGCAGAGATAATGCTGAGAAACAATCGCCGACTGACAAAGTGTTTCTGTCTTTGTAAATGAAACATCTTTAGGCTAATTTCAACTTCCACGCCTGCATGGTTCACTCTAATTTCAGATAAAATTAACACAGCTAGATTTGGACCTTCAAAAAAAGTAGAGGAGAAAGAAAAAAAGATCGATCCTGTACACAATATTTTTTGAATTAGGTCTATGTCGCACAAGCTTTGCTAGATCTCATTTTCAGTATCTATAAGGACATTTTCATACAATTAATTTTCCTTTAATCACAATTGTACAAAGGGGCTTCTCTGTCCAATTATATTTCCTGTTTAAAATGTAAGTTTGAATTATGATTTCTTTCCTCATTACGGCTGTGGTTTAATGAATCAATCGCTGCATCACCGCTTTCAGACATGAAATGGTGCGGAAAAGTTTCAGCTGCCCTTTCTGCCTCTTTTATCCAAGGAGAAATATCCTCCCTTTCCCCCGTCCTTCCTGTCTCGGAGAGCTGGCAGGGAGGATAGCGGTGCCGGGGTGATAAGTGCGGAACATTCTACTTCATTTGCCAGTTTAAAAGTTAAAGCCTAATAATTGTTACAGCCTGATATTCACAGGAACATTGGACTGAGCTCATTGAAGGGATGGAGAAGTCATAAAGAGACACGTGTATCACTGTGGAGAGACATCGTTCAGCTGGGACAGCTCCCATCTGAGGATCCTGTCAAAGAAAAAAGCCTCAAGCTGACATTGACTCATATTTTCAAAAATGAAATAAAACTTCAGAAATGGAGAAAGATGAAATGCTGTAAATACTTCACATCAGAACAGTAGACCTAGAGACACTGTGTTTATCTGGACTGCTTGAGATGATCCATACATTTCTAGAACACATTTCTCCTTTTGAGCAGTATACCAAGTGAGGTTCACGGAAGAGCTTAGAGTATGCACTACATGTATTCTAGAAGTTAAAAGGAGATCTGACCACAAAAAGGCACTGCAGGGACTCAAACACAGCTCACCTCCACTGGAGAAAAAATCACTTTGAGACGGTATTTAAAGGTGGGGTAGGTCATTTTGGAGAAAGCAGCTCGAGTGCGCTAGAATTTGAAAATACACAACCGGAAAAAATCTGCCACTTCCTTCCAGAGCCCCTCCTCCAAAACACACGAATGCGCACATGACCAATGAGGGCACAAGATAAGTTTGTGCACAGATGGAAGGCTGACAGGCAGGTAGGCCATCCAGTCATTTTAGCCGGGCCGGATTTTTTGTCAAAGCATTTAAGATATTCATTGCTATCGGGATGTTAAGAGCATTCCATGGAATATAACAAAAAGTGTTTCTGAAATAAATGACATACCCCACCTTCAACTAACCGTGCAACAATTAACTTTTAATAATTCGTTAATATATCAATCATGTTTTTTTCTTTTCATTTACTTTAATACAAAATGTGAAAATAAATAATACAAATGCACATCTTGAGTTAAAGATTATGGATTATTATTTGTTCCGAGTGTTTCTCCCGGTCTGATAACTCAACGTTAAGAACATGGCAGTATGTGAGGCTAAATGCAACAGCCACATTTTGTTGGATTTTTTAAATATATTTACATTCAAATGCCAGTTTCCAGAGTCAAAAAGATAATGACAGTTTTACTGGATGCATGTCGTGAAACAATTCATTGATTATAAATGGATTTTAAATCAAGAACAGAAATAGTAGGTAGCTAACTTGATCCAGCCACTCCTGGTCCTTTCATCAGACAGGAAGTGAAAGAACGAGCAAGACCCATTGCTGGTATGATAACAACCTGGTACTAAGCACACAGGCATCTTGTTAAAGTTATCTTATCTTACCTATCTCTTATATTTAGCGGAGGAAAACAATTGTGACATCACTTATGCGACTCTGGGATTTGTAGTCTTTCTAGTTGCATATTTTTCATAGTCTTATATTTCAACAGTTTTATGACAAACTGTGACTTTTTTAACATGGAAATGATTTTTTAAATTGACAAACATCGTGTGTGTAATTCATGGCACAATTCAAACGGGATCGAAAGATAAGTTTTCTCTCTCCATTGACTTCAATACATTATTTTTCCGAAATAAGGTCTCATGGACCGGAAGTAGATGGGCGTGACTTCGCCTCTCTATTGTCCCTGTTCAAATAAACGATTAAATGAACGTAGGGGAAGTAGGTGAGTCAGGGGAATGCAGTTTGAAAAGGATTAGTCTTGCAATCAATCGTAAAAGAAGAGGAGAGAGGAGAGGGGGAGAGGGGAGGACAGAGAAGAGGACAGAGGAGGGAGGAGAGGAGGACAGAGGAGAGGGGAGGACAGAGAAAAGGACAGAGGAGGAAGGAGAGGAGGACAGAGGAGGACAGAGGAGGAGGGAGGAGGGAGGAGAGGGGAGGAAAGAGGAGAGGAAGAGGAGGGGGAGAGGAGGAGGGAGGAGAGGACAGAGGAGGAGAGAGGAGGGAGGAGAGGAGGACAGAGGAGGACAGAGGAGGGAGGAGAGGAGGGAGGACAGAGGAGAGGAGGACAGAGGAGGGAGGAGAGGAGGACAGAGGAGAGGAGGGAGGAGGGGGAGAGGGGAGGACAGAGGAGAGGAGGAGAGATGAGGGAGGAGAGGAGGACAGAGGAGAGGAGGACAGAGGAGAGGACAGAGGAGGAGAGAGGGTAGGAGAGGAGGACAGAGGACAGAGGAGAGGGGGAGAAAGGAGGGAGGACAGAGGAGAGGAGAGAAGAGAGGGGGGGGAGGACAGAGGAGAGAGGAGAGAAGGGAGGAGAGAGGAGAGGAGAGGAGGGGGAGAGAGGAGGGAGGAGAGAGGGAGAGGACAGAGGAGAGAGGAGAGAGGGGGAGATGACAGAGGAGAAAGGAGGACAGAGGACAGAGGAGAGGCAGAACAAAGTGCTTCACTAAGTGTGCGTCCACATCAAACCTGCAGCTCTGATGAAACAAAGAGACACCTCACATCAAACCTGCTGCTGCTCAACACGCCTGATTAAACGCACCACTCTCAGGATGATAACCCAACGCACCAAAAGCACATCAGAGCTGACAGACGGAGAGAGAGACATATGTGGGAGAGAGAATGGGAGACTTGTAAAGCAAAGATTAAAGGAGGATATTTAAAGAAAGAAAGGAAGGGAGAATGGGAAGAAGAGGAGGATGTGAGAGAGAGGAAGGTAGCTGACACAGAGGCACTCATCGATCAGAGCACTGAGGAACAACTTCTGATCAACTCTGCACTTAAAACATTCCCTCAGCGCTGCATGGGCTCTTATCACAGGTCCGTGCCCCCCCCCCCCAGCCGTCACACAGCAGCCATGATATCGATCTGTTATATCCAGCTTCAATAACAATCTGCTTCTTCTCCTCTGCCTTTAGGATGTGAGCTGCTAACGACTGCCCATTGATTACTCTAGGGATGACCCGACCTACCCCAACATCTTCACATCTAATGTGTGGTTGATAAAGTTCCCAGAGTGCAGTGGGTGCTGTTTGGTTGGCCCGGAGATATTACAAATACTAATACTAATACACATATATATTGTCCCTATCGTTTGTGTCCACTTCTGATCACCTCTTAGAGCAGTGGTTCTCAAACTTCTTCTGTCAGGCCCCCCCCCCCCCAACACAAATAGTCACGTAATGGGTCAAGTTAACATTTATTAAAATACATCAATATGAACGTGAGCATTCCTTTCAAAAAAATATATATGCTAGAACAGTGATAATAAAACAATGCTCCATAAGTCCATAAGGGCTTCCTATCTTGTATGGACATGCTTTTATTTTGAAGGAGAGTTACCGCTGTTGACAGGAAGTTGTTGTTGCTATGGAAACAACGTGACGGAGAAAAAGTCATATCAACATATAAAGACAGAGAAAGTAAACGATAACATTTATGGTTAAGTGTTAGCACCCCCGAAGAGGCACAAGCTTGATAAACGTTGATATTGGAGGTTTTCCAAAAAAACGAATATCCGAATAACGAAATTGAAACCCGAATTGTACTCCAACGAACGAATATTCGGATATTCGGGTACAGCCCTACAATATTCCATAATTAAATTAAATGAAAATAATAATTCATTTAATTATTCATATCAATAAGTTGGGCAGCATTGACCGTGGCATTTGGAATAAGGCACTAGCTTTCACACATCCACTGAACAATGAAAATAAATCTGCACATTTGTTAATATATCATTGAATTAGTTAATACTCATTGTAATTCCATGCTGTAGCAGGTTTGCTGTCTTAAATACAAATGAGCAGCAATGTGTAGGGCACACCGAGGGGAGGAATAAATACGCAGAGATAAAAAGGGGAAATATAGATAAATAAACGTATGCGTATAAATACATAAAGATATGCATTTCAACATTATGCAGCACAGAGGTGTTTGCAGGATTGATCTCAAATGTGTTCAAAAAGCAACATATTGAAAATAATTTCCGTGATTCAATTCTTAAATTGTACTTAACATGTATAAGGGCCTCGGATTGAAAAGATTCCTGACTTTCCCCCCCCGTTT
>CADEHL010000132.1:488521-596266 GCA_902827135.1 Harpagifer antarcticus
TTGTGATTATGAGCGAGAGAACGGAGAAATAAAATGAAGAAATGAAATCCGCCTGGCATCATTTGCATTCAACTTTTATCGGTGTTGAGGAGGGCGTTTTTGGGCCTGATAAGGAGAGGGCGTCACAGGCTGCGCTGGAGGTGGAGGGGTGTGTGTGTGTGTGTGTGTGTGTGTGCGTGTGTGTGCGTGTGTACTGACTTTGGCAGAAGAAGATGGTTCTAGAGTGTTGTTGCTGTGCACTAACACACAGTGAACGTTTAGCAGCTATAGTGAGGACAGGGTGTTGGGGGGGGGGGGGTGGTGGGAGTGTGGAAGCGGGGGGTTAATATCAGACCAAATAATTAGATTCGCTATCGTCTCGGCGGCAGCAGTGCGGGGATCAGGCAGATTAAAGCCAGGCTCGGGGCTGGTTAATATTCATGAGGGGACCGGGGTCCGGGCGAGGGGCTTAGACTGCAGCTCAAACACTCTCCTCTTCTGATGGGGCTTAAGGCAGCACTCTCAACTCAGATGGAGCTCTGCCGGGGAGGCCTGACATCCCATTGATAGATGGAGGGCTCTGCGGATAGTTAGGGTGATACAAATAGAAGACGGGGTGATGTATGTGGAAATACAGATCTTTATTGGAGGATGACGTTTTTAGGAAAAGCTGAGAATGTGACAATTGTGGTCAATCCTCTTGGTACTCCAGATTGACTTTTTCCTTGTCATTTTTCCCCAAATGTCTTCGACCGGGGGTGTCCAAACTTTTTCCAACTTTCATATTCTCATTAAAAAAAACGGCAACACACTTGTGCTTTACTTATGCACCAGCACTTACAATGGTCTTGCTTGTTTGTAAAGTAAATATATCAGCATTGTCTTTGTATCTTAAATCTTGCACTTGTTGTAAATGGTTTTGGATAGAATCGTCAGCTAAATGCTAGGTAATGTAATATACTACATATATAGTGCTGAGCACCACGGTTCGATACCCAGGCTGACTGCTCTCTGTGGGAGGAGACGTGCTCAGCAGGTGTTTCTGTCACAGCAAATGGGATCTGTTGAAGGGGGGGGGGGGGGGGGGGGTGTTTTCGAAAACACTGTCATGTTTTCGAAAAGCGAGGCAGCCGAGGTTCACTCTTTGTGGGTCGAGGCACGTTCCTCTGGGTGGCTGCTGTCTGCCTTTTGAGTCAGTGAGATCGGCGTCAGACCAGAACAAGGGGACACACACACACATACAAACAAACACACACACATTAATCATTTTGTATGTGTGTCTGCTGTGGCCGCAGAGTGTGTGTACAGTTCTATCTTATTCTTCCTGCAGATTGACATTGAGTATAATATATTCATTATGTGTGTAGTTCTGTAGCCATTTGCAGGTTAAACCCTCCATGTGTTCATGTGTTAAGTAAACCAACATTATCTGCAGCATTTTAAATCCAGCTATATTCAAAGACAAATCTGACTTTACCATGATGAACAACTGGGAATAGAGGAGACTCTATCAATGAGTGGACAACATTGGATTTTATTAAGAGTAATTATCCAATAAGAAAACATGGAGTTTCACACTCGTACTTTTGAACAACAGTCTGTGTGTGATTGACTGTTTCTCTTCTCTTTTGTGTGTGTTTTCCTCATTGCTCTCCCCATTGCCCTATCATAGCAAATTCCAAAGCCGTGGCCGTGATGAATTAGTCTGAAACAAATTAGCAGTACTTACAGCTCAGACGGCTCCAGCATTGGGTTACAAATTAAAACAAAAGAAGCAGTATCTCCACATCAGTGATGTTCCCCATGAAATCCAATACGCTCTGCCTCCGTCTTCAGCGTGCAACACACTCAGAGGCTTCCTCCCTTCACTCCTTCCTTCTCTTCTCACTGGAAAATAAACACATTTTTGTGTTGGCTTCATTTCGTTCTTCCTTCCTCATTTTTGGGTCTCAAAACCCATATTTGGAACCACTTTTAATTTGAATAATCTAATTAAAGATGATTTTATGTTTAGTGCATTTGAGCACTTTAATAAAGTGTCTCAATGTAGGAGTTGGGGAGGAAAATATTGTGCAAAGAAAATGCATGAAATGTGCCAATTTGTATGGAACACACTTCCTGTTGTGGGCTCTGAATGACTTCTAGAAAGCCAGGGATAGAGCCAATTGTTACTCACCTGGAGCGGCTGATTTGAACTGATCAGCCTGTCTTTTAATACCACGGTACTGACATCCCAAAGGAGTAATAAGCATTGTAAACGTTGCTGAAACACAGCATAACAGGATTTCATGAGAAAGTGCTGATAAGCTCTTATGGATTTTAAAAAGCATTTTTGTTTTTGGTGTCAGGAAATATATATTGTTTTTGATATATGCTTACCCAAATTAAGTACATATATTTATATATTCAGTCCCTAATGATTCAAATCATCAGGGACTAAATATATATACTTGTTTTGGCTAAGATAGCACTATGACTTTGAATTAGAACACATGAAAAGGTTATGTAGTTTAAACAGTTGAAGAGCAGGATACACAATCCAGTGACCTTTGACTCTCAGACCTTCCCTGCTCTGTGCAGTGCTGGGGGAAGGCTGCCTCCTGATGGAGAGGGATAGTACTGCATCACACTGACTCAATGCTGTGCTTTGATAGAAAAAAGATATTCAGCATTGCATGGATAAAATACAAGTGTTTTATTCCCTTTTAAGATGTTGAATTAATTGTATTTCATATAAGATATGAAAGGAGAAAAAGCTGAGCCATACCACACGTATCCCTGATAGAGATACGGTACAGTGCGCTGAGTGTGTCGCTTTGCTAGCCATTGCTTTTAATCAGCTAGTAAAATGACCTTTTCAGAGCCTAACACTAGGACTGGTGCTATTTACAGTGAGAATGAACATACATACTGCCAAAATGTCAATTCAGCATTGGCGTATGTACTGCAGTATGCTCCTGTGTACTTAAACCAGTTTACTATGCATTGCTACTAAAGAGATGGTCAGGTTGATGATTGTTGAAAACAGGCATTTTAAAAGTTGACATTCTACATCATTTAGCAGTAAAATATATGTGTATGTTTCATGTATTCCCTCTGTCTGATGCCTTCACACACACACACACACACACACACACACACACACACACACACACACACACACACACACACACACAGGCTGTTCCTCTCTTTCCGGTGTGTTCCGTGGATCTTATTATGGCAGCGGTCTGAATAGCCCCTTCTGACCTCATCAGATCTTCTTCCTCTTCCTTTTCTTCTCTCACTCTCTCCCGGGGTCTCTTTCCCTCTTTTATTCCTATTCTCCTCTTTCTTCTTTCTTCTCCTTTATTTTTCCATGCAGCTTTGTTCAGCCCCTCCCTTTATTTCCTAATGTCCTTCTTGGGTAGGGATCATCGTCTGCTCCCTGGCATCCTCTTTATAAATGGGTGTTTTCCACTGGAAACCCATGAGACAGTATTGTGTGACTGTGTATTCCCAACTTACAGCAATTCATGCTTTACTGTTTGAATTTTGATTGTCTCGCCATGTACATACTGTACAGCAGTGGCGAACTGTGTCTATCACAACTGGACCTTCTGTAGACACACACACACACACACCCCCTCCGCCGTTATAATGCCCTTTTTTTCACTCAATTGTCGTCTTGAAAAGGGTACTGACAACAATTCCGCAACAACTTCATCTTCATCTGTTGCACTTGCTATTTCAACGTTAAAAACAATAAAAGGGCAAATGATTTGCTTCGTCGCATTTACCTAGATCCTCTGTCTCGAGCCAGTGAACTAACGGGCCTTCTAGAGCAGTGGTTCTCAACTGGTGGGTTGCGAAAGTTTTTGGTTTTTTTGGGAAATAAGTCAAACTTTTTTTTTGAAGGCCCGATTTTCTAACGCTGGGCATGCAGTAGGCGTTGGACTGGAAGTACCGGAGACCATAAACGGTTTTGAAAACTTTTGTCACGTAGTGATCATCTTCTCAATAAAACATCCTTGTTGATATTTTTCGATTCTTCTGGCCAATCAGAATCAAGATTGTTGCCGGAAGTCCCCACGGAGAATAACTTTGCGGTAGAACTATTCTTTATACATCCATGGGTACAACTTCAGATTAAAATGAACACATAATGAAATACGATCCCAGGTTTGATGATTGACAGGTCACAGAACAATGGGAGCTATCTACCCTTACCCACAATTTAAAGTAATTCACACAAACTCTCTCCTCTTTGCTCTTCTCTCTGTGTGGAGCAAGCAGCAAGTTGAGCTTCAGAACAAAGTGAAAAACAAACAATGGCATCAAATATTATTAATATGTCGGGTAGTAATACATTTATTTATTTTCTTCTCAGAGTGTACCAGAATGCGTAGTTTGTTAGTATTTCTAAAAAAAATAAACCTTTTTTAAAAGCATACTTTAGTTCTGTGAAGGGCTATAAGGGATATATGCACTGTACTTCACTTTAATTAATAATGTATGCTGAAAAGCGTATATATTACAGCATGATTTTTTGTTGAATAGATTTGAGTGGTTCAACATTTTGGGTCGCGATTTATTGACAAAGGAAAAAGTGGGTCCCGAGGCCTGACCAGTTGAGAACCACTGCTCTAGAGTCTAGAGTACCCTGGCAAGGGAAACTCTGAAAGAATACGCCCATTGGCTACAAATCATTATAAAACGGACAAGTCAAATCAAGCAATCTGATTGGTTCTTAGCCATGATATACTGAGCGTATACTACGGGTAGAATTGTAAGTTACTTTTCACAACAAGTCAGTATCCCTCCGCGTCTGAGAAAAACAGTATACAGTTGGGCTGAAAAGCAAACTGCAAGCAGTTTGCTTTTCAAACTGGAACAAGAAAGCAGCGGAGAAGTAACGGGGCAGAAACCCTCCTTTTTACGCAGCGGTCCAGACATACACATCAAACGGCAAAACATATTCAGTGTGCTGCAGTTCCTTTGGCATTAGGTCAGGGATATCTAGATACTTTCCAAGGTTTGACATAATGAATTGTGCTACTTTTAAAGCAAGCAACAATGTTTTCAAATCTGTAATCAAAGAGGTCCGCAAAAACGCTATCGACCAATCAGATTGCTTGATTTGACTTGTCCGTTTTATAAATTTACATTTCTTCCATTACGAAACAAACTTACAAAGCATAAGATTAACTTCGACCTCCGGGGGGGTCTTACTATGGAGGAGTGGATTGAGGAGTGCCCATCTCCAGAAAAAAAGCACCTAAGCGATGACATGCAGAGCTACGAGAAGAGCAGGTAGACGAACTGGAAAATTACCACCATTCAAAAGCTTTCTGATGCAGGTCTTGAAACAAAGCAGAGAAATGATGACCGTTAGTGGCCACAGGTGCGAAAGCTCTCTTCAGAGCTACTGGAAGCCGAATCTCGGGGACCGGAGAAAGTGGAGCAATATTCTCGCCACGCCAAGCAACAGCCTAGAACAGCCTCAACCTATACAAGTAATCTCGTAAGCCATGCTACTGATGCTGGACAGTTTTTCAGTGGGTGCACAATAAACGGCAACATACAAATGAATGTAAATAAATAGCCAAATAATGGATCAACGCTCTCTGTCTAATATGTTCGCTAGCTGTTAGTGTTGTTGCATAGCAACCACCTCGCATTATGTCGACCCTCCGCTTCGCGTCGGGCCGAACCACGCCCCTTAGCTGGGATATAATAAACATATACCACGGCCTGTCGTGAGCTATTGCTTAAATATATGATTGGTTGATCAAACTGTCAATCCAAACGTACGCTCTCAGGCTCTGTTTACTCAAAGACGAAACGGAGAACGAACCGAATTCGATATCAAAAAAGTCTTCCGTCCACACGGTATCGGCTCAAGAAACATGTCCGTCCACACGAGACCGCTCGACCCGCTGGAGACACTGTAGTACATTTGCCGGGCCTGTAAGTGGCGTGTACTTACACCACAAAATACACCAAAAGCAGCGAAAAAGACCCCCCGAGCATGGTTGCCATGGTTGCCTGGTTGCCATGGTTGCCTGGTTGCCCTTCTGTTTATTCTCTGCGGTGGATTTAGCAACATGTAGTTCATAATAATAATAATAATAATAATGGGTTCCATTTATAAAGCACTTTATATCTGATCTCAGATCCCAAAGTGCTACAAGTAGTCAGCATGAACAGTATAAATAAACATTACACAACACGGTAGAATTAATAAAAAGCAATACAAAAATAAAAAAAGAAATAAAAGGGATATAAAAAGGTCTAGGCAAAGGCTCTTTTGAAGAGGTGGGTTTTGAGGCCTTTTTTAAAAGCCTCCACGGTCTGTGGTGCTCTCATTTGGTCGGGGAGAGCATTCCACAGACTGGGAGCAGCCGAGCAGAAGGCCCGGTCTCCCATAGTACGGAGCTTAGTCCTGGGGGGTTTGAGGAAGTTGGAGTTGCTGGAGCGGGTGGTCCGTAAGGAGGAATGGGGGGTGAGGAGTTCCTTGAGGTAGGGAGGGGCAGTTCCATGGACACACTGGTGGGTGAGGACGGAGACCTTGAATTCGATCCTTAGTTTCACGGGTAGCCAGTGTAGTGCAGTGCATGTTGTTGCTGATGGTTGTGGTAGAGGAGCTGTAGATGTTGCCCTAACATCTGTAGCATGGTCAGTAGCAGTAGCTACTGACCATGCTACAGCAGTGAGCAGCAGAGGTGGGGAGAGGCGGGGCTATGGCTTCATCGTTATCAGGAAATGATCATATAGGATGTACACACAGAGCCGTTAGGCCCCTCAGAGCGTTTCGTCCGCAGATCTACCCACCTTGGGACCGGTTACCGTTTGAGGGCTGCGGTTCCGTTACGGCCTCGTGTGGACGAACTGTACGATAGAGAACTGTAGCGGATACAACCCGTTTCGCCTCCGTGTAAACGTGGCCTCATTCAGTGCAACGGCCAGGGCATTCTATCCAGGATGTAGAATACCTTGGTTAAAGGATGTTCTACCCAGAGACCCAGAAAAATATCTGATTGGTTGAAAAAAAATTCTAACACAAAACCACTCAAATGTGTAGTGCATGGATCAAGAAAGACAAATAAATTAACGTAACACTGTAATATTATAGATCAACAACACAAATATTATTCTCATTTATTCATTTTATTTATATAATTAAATCGATTTTTTTGTTTGTTTTATCTGAGTGTTCCAGGGTATTCTCTGAATACCTTGAAGGCCCTGACGGTTCACCACTGCTGTACAGTTAAAGAGGAGAATGGACACTTGAAAGTGACAATGGCAGAGACAATCATTTATTGGATTTGATATCTTTTGAGGGAGGGAAGAGAGAAACATGTGGATCAATTTAAACTAAACATTTCCAGCTGTGGAATGGTAGCATATCACGTTATGCACTGTATCTCCCTTGAACACTTTCATATTCTGATTATGTAATGTTTGTATTATCATAAAAGACTCATCAACAGTTAACTGTGAGGAAGAATATCATTTACTCAGGTTTGTTTGTTTTTAAAATCAAGAGATAGTGTAAAAAGACAAATCGGCCAGAGTTTAAGGATGCATCTATAAATAGTTTTTTGTCTGACCAGCAGTCCAAAATGCAGAGATACGAAGGAGAAGCTTGCTATGAGAACATGAACCTTTTTTTATTTCAATTAAATATAGATTAACTAGTTGTTTTGGCACTAATAGTCACAAGCAACATTGTTGGTAAATTCATGTCAATCTTTGTAATAAAAAAAACTCTTTGATTATTATATGTTCATTCTAACTAAGCAGGCGTCCTTCATTCTCACTGTGGGCGTGCGTCATTATATACACTGTGTGATGAGTCTAGACTCTAACCCATCCGTTCTGTGTGTGTGTGTTTCCAGAACTCTAGGTTTTCTCTGGTGTGTGAGGATCCAGACTGTTGGATGAGTCTGCTCCCTCTGACCTCTGACCTCTCATCTGCCAACTGCACCATCTACAGCCAACGTGAGTGTTCCAGTGTAGCAACAGCATGTCCACCTGATGTTTCCTGTTGACTGCCCAGTGTTCCCAGTGTGGAGCAGCTCCACCACACTGGCTCAAAGTCATTGTTCTAAAACATTTTCCCCCTTACATTGTACTGTTACTTCTCTGTTAAGCATATTTAAGTAGAGCTGCACATTTTAGTCGACTATGCGATCCATCAATTTACAGAAAAAAAGTCTACAACAATTTTGATAATCAATGTATTGATTGCAAGTAAGTATTTAGGCAATAATGGCAGAAAATGTTTTTTATCAGAATCTCAAATATGGAGATTTCCTGCTTTCCAAGTTTTATATCATTTCATTTTCATTTCAAACCTTTATTTAACGAGATTGGTCCCATTGAGATCATAGATCTCTTTTTCAAGGGAGACCTGCAGCATATAGGTTCCACATGAAACATAAAACAATAAAGGACATCATACATTATATTTACAGGATACATTTACATAGTTATAGACTTTTACAAGTGCCCATAGTATCAAGGAGCATTTCATTTAGCCTAGCTTTAAAAACATGCAGAGGAATGAGATTGCTCAGTTTCAATTCTTGCTGAAGATTGTTCAAAGCAAGTGGAGCTGCGCACATAAAAGCTGTCTTACCTAAGACAGTCCTTGCTCTTGGCACATCTAACAATACTACATCATGCCATCTCAGACAATAGCTGCTTGCAACTCTCTGTGTTATCAGAGAGCAGATATAATACGGGAGTTTACCCAACAAAGCTTTATAAATAAACGTGTACCAATGACTGAGCCTCTTTACAGAGATCTTTACTATCATATCCAAGTAAATCTCTTTACGCCAACATAAATGCTAGAAACCATTCATCAAATGTTTTATTACTAATTTGAAATGTCAAGTGAGTGGTTGAAGTAACATGTTAGCAGTTTCCTGAGTAGATGACCCTCATCACTAAGCAGCTATTGAACAGGCTTTCTGGCTTGAACAGGACAGGGACATTAACCCCTGACACTGAGAGGTGGGTCAGTCCCAGGGCTTTGCTATTGTTGACTTCAATGAGAGTAGTTCCACCTTTTCTATGTTCCTACCACCACTAGTCAAAATGTTGTTGCCTCCAGACAACACTACCCCCAAATGGAATACATTTACTGTATATTAACTTGCATGAAAAAAAAAGATAATCTTTACTCTGTGTTTTTTTGTTAGCTTCCTGTGGTGACCTGAGCTTCTGTGTTTCAGGTGAAGAATTGTTCTGTAAGGTCACCAGGGAGCTTGCAGCTGGTGAAAGGCTCCTGGCGGCCCTGTCCCCACCTGTGGACCCCTGCTCCTCCCCCCCCCAGGCCCAGCTCTCTCCTCCACTCAGCCTCGTCACCCAGAAGCCCCCTGTGGGGACGGAGGACTCTCTGTACCCCCCAGCGCTGCGCTCAGAGATCCAGCTCCTCCCACAGCAGGCTGGCATGGCCGCCATCTTGGCTACTGCCATTGTCAACAGTGAGTAATATATATAAATCAAAGTCTGTTTATTCGTTAGCAGTAGAGCTATTTTCTTCAATAAAGTATGTTATATCTACTATATACAGTGCTATATACAACAACTAGCTTCTAATCTGGCTAGGGAAACTATCCATTAGAATAAGATAGTTTGGCATTTAAATCATTCAAACGATACAAAGTGGTATTAAGGTTTCTTTAAGAAAGATATATCCTTAAGAATCTGTATTTAACATGTAGAGTAAATATGAGAGACTGTATGGCCTATAAGTATTACATGCAATATAGTTTCCCTTCTAGCCTTTATGTTATACTTGTTTTGTCTTGTCAGCCCAAAAACTTTTATCCAGGCACTGTTTTTGCGATAGCTGCGATATAAGTTGGTACCGGAAAGCCATCATGGCATAAATCTGTATTTCAGTATCTGTCTTCTGGCTGCAATGATCTATTTGGCCACAAGATGGTGCCACAGCTCTTCAGCTCAGCTGAAATATGATGATTATTGTCAATGCCCTTACTGTGTGTGTGTGTGTGTGTGTGTGTGTGTGTGTGTGTGTGTGTGTGTGTGTGTGTGTGTGTGTGTGTGTGTGTGTGTGTGTGTGTGTGTGTGTGTGTGTGTGTGTGTGTGTGTGTGTGTGTGTGTGTGTGTGTGTGTGTGTGTGTGTGTGTGTGTGTGTGTGTGTGTGTGTGTGTGTGTGTGTGTGTGTGTGTGTGTGTGTGTGTGTGTGTGTGTGTGTCCAACATGAGTGCTTGCTTCATCTATAAGAGCTGTAGATTGACTTTTGGAAATGGTCTCTGAGAGTTTTACAGGTAAAGGTACTTGAGTCACTAATTTGTGAAACATTTTAAGTCATCTAACTCTAAATGTATCTTCTATCCGTCTATCAGAGGACATCTTCCCCTGCAAGGACTGTGGGATCTGGTACCGCAGTGAGAGGAACCTGCAGGCCCACCTCATGTATTACTGTGCCAGCCGGCAGAAGCAGCCGGCTGCAGCCTCGTCTCCACCACAGGACAAACCCAAGGAGTCCTACCCCAACGAGCGCATCTGCCCCTTCCCACAGTGCAACAAGAGCTGCCCCAGTGCCAGCTCACTTGAGATCCACATGCGCACACACAGTGGTGAGTGCCAGACCTACTGTCTCTCCACGCCCAACAGACAGGTCCAAACATGGAGACCCAACTTGTAGATGCTTGACCAATGTGCCTTAATGTTTATCACATCGTGTGGAAGATTGGCTCATAATGTGTCCCTCTAAATAAGTGTCCCTCTGTCTTTTAACAGGTGAGCGTCCATTTGTCTGTCTCATCTGTCTGTCAGCCTTCACCACTAAAGCGAACTGTGAGCGCCACCTTAAGGTCCACACTGACACACTGAACGGGGTGTGTCATGGCTGTGGCTTTGTCTCCACAACAAGGGACATCCTTTACAGCCATCTGGTCACCAGCCACATGGTTTGCCAGCCGGGGTCTCACAGTGAGGTCTACTCCCCAGGTCCCGGCCTACCCAAGCTCCCCCTGTCCACTGGTAAGACATACCATGTGACTAAATGTGGCTACTTTTCCAGATTGTGGATCAATTATTGGCTCATTGATATAACTGATGCTTTTCTAGATCCCTTCAAATGTATGCTACTGTTATAGTTTGCTGTTTTTTACTGTCTTCAGGTCTCAGTCCAGGAGACTCTGGTGTGGTGCTGAAGTGTCAAGTGTGTGGCCAGAACTCTGACTCACCTGCCCAGCTTCAGCAGCATGTGCGAACCCACCTAGAGGTTAGGGTCCCAGTCGAAAGGAGCCCCACCCCCTGCCAAAGCAACCCATCTTCAGTTGACAACCCCCACCTCCAGCAGTCTCCCCAGGACAGGGAGTCCCTGGCCTGTGTCCCTACGCCAGAATCGGTCAGTCCTGGTGCAAACGGAGGCTCCGCCACGCCTCGAGACTACAGTCCTATTGATGTAAAGATCAAAGAGGAGCCTCCTTCGGACTTAGAGACAGAAGAGCAGCAAATGGAGATTAGGGAGGCTGGAGAAGATGAGGAGCTGGGTGAAGACGCAGGAGATCAAGAAGCAACAAGGAAGACAAACAAGAAGCAAACATCCTCCTTCCAGACATCCACCTCTCCAAAAAGTCTGGCCACTGCAACTGTAAAGGCAGAACCAACTAGTCCCACCCCTGGTTCTAGCCCCGCGCATGTCAGTGGTACAGGCTCAGTTCTTCCCGGAGGAGCAATGTTCTTGCCTCAGTACATGTTTAATCCTGAGGCCGCCATCCTGCCTCAGGCCTCAGAGATACTGGCTAAAATGTCAGAGATGGTCCACAGCCGTCTGAAGCAGGGCCAGACAGTTCCTCAGAACAACCCGGCTGCATTCCTACCCTCTGGACCAACTGCACCTACAGCCACAGCCACTCCTCCTCACAAAGGAGCCACCTGCTTTCAGTGCGATATCACCTTCAACAACATCAACAACTTTTATGCACATAAGAGGCTGTACTGCTCCAGTAGGCATCATGGAGAAGGTGCAACCTCAGCTTCAGACCCTGGGGCAACTAGAGATGCAGCGCCAGCGACACTCCCTTCCAGTGGGGCCCATGGCACGTCATCATCACCTCAGGGCGGAGCAGCAAGTAGGGCCGCCTCTGCTTCTCCCTCTGACTCTGACCCTCCTGCAGGCAGTGGAGCAACAGAATCCGGGAGGGTCGTGGAAGTGAAGACAGAAACCCCTGCAGGAAAGGAAGGACTATCATCCTCTTCTGAAGGGGAAGGTGGAGGTGGAAGTGTGGGAGGAGGTGGAGGAGGAAGAGCAAGCGAAGGCAGCCAGAGTCCTGCAAGTGGTTTTGCAGAAGAACAAGAAGACGATCCCAACAGAACCTTCTGCGGAGCCTGCAACATCCGCTTTAGTCGTCATGAGAACTACACCGTTCACAAGCGCTTCTACTGCGCCTCCCGCCATGACCCATCCAACCACCGGTCCCTACACATGGCCAAGGCAACAACCACAACGCCCTTCCTTCCCCAACCCATCAGGACACGCAAGAGAAAGAAGATGTATGAGATTCACATGGCCAGAACTGAAGCCTTAGCCAACGCTGCTGCTGCCGCCGCGTCCGCGGCTGCCTCGGCTCCGTCTGCCTCTGTTCTGGGCTTGGCAGTGAAAGAGGAAGGTTCTCCCAGCGGGGCAGGCAGCTCCAGCCCTGAAGGAGATGGCCCGATTGACCTCAGCAAGAGGCCCCGTCTGAGAGAGGTTCCACCAAACAGCAGCAGCAGTGTTCTCCCCTCCCTGCCACTCACTGACTACCACAAGTGCACTGCCTGCAGTATCAGCTTCAACAGCATTGAGAACTACCTGGCTCATAAGACCTACTACTGCCCTGCCACCACCCTGCAGCCTCACACCCTGGAGCAGCTTCACAGGCTCAAGAGATCGGCCTCTACCTCTCCCAAAAGCAGGCCTCAGCAGGAGCGTCCAGAACTTCTGCACCCTATAGATACTAAAGCTCTGCCAGCTGAGTGGGTTGCCCTGGCTCAAGGCACATTGTCCAGTCCTCATCCCTCCGCCTTACCCGCCTCTGATGCCACGTCTCCTCTCCATACAGCCACCACACTGGCAGCCATCCCAGGAGCCGGAGCCAAAGGCCTCGGTGCCTCTCAGGTGGTCTGCCCCTACTGCCCTAACAGGCTCATCCCCTGTGACCTGATGGAGCACTTCAAGACTACCCACGGCATGCTAGTAAGCATTCAGCCCCCCCAGCAGGGCGGTGCAGTGAGCCGCAGCCCCAGCCTCAGTCCCAGGGATAGAGCTGCGACCACCTCCACCCTCCAGATCAGCCAGCCCAGACTGCGAGTCCACAGAGAGAGCCTCAATGGGCAGACAAGGAGTGGTTCAGCTTCACCGGCCTCCCCCCTGGCAAACGGCAGCCCTTCAGCTGGGGGGGGGTCACCTTTGGCTGGCTCCCCCCTGCCTGTTTCTCCCCAAAGGGCTCCTTCTCTGACTGTGACCCCTCTGCCTGAGGTCCTCAGGGAGACTATGGGGGCTTCCCTCCTTCCAGACAAGGCTGTCCCGAACACAGCCTCCCATCCCGACCCCACCCCCCAGCCTGCCCTCATCTCCACCCCCAAAACCACCGTGATCTCCCCTGTCCTGAACGGTAACTCCCGCTTCTGTCGGCTCTGCAACATCAAGTTCAGCAGCCTGTCCACGTTCATAGCTCATAAGAAATACTACTGCTCCTCCCACAGTGCTGAACATGTCAAGTGAGCGTCCTCGTCCCCTGAATGTCCTGCTCTGAGCCCAGGCTCTGCTTCAATAGGTTCAAAGAAGCCAGATGCCCCTTTTCCTCTGCCAGTCCTCCCCCATGGGTGCCAGAAAGGCGCTCAGCTGGCATGACCATGAATGACAATGAACGACTGTTACTCTTACCTGACAGGGCCTAATGCTCCGAGCAGAGTCACAGGTGTTGTTACTACCACACTGAACTGAGGCTTCTGATGGGTCAACGTTTGGAGAACACTAAGAGCTCAGATGCTACCTGCACACACTGCTGTGCCCTTGTCCCATTGATCACTCTGTGTCTTTGTACCGCAGTCACCAATTCAACTCCTGCCACTCCCAGGCCTCACAGTTGTTGCATTATGGGATGTTTCAAACATAAATGTCACGTCCTCTCTGTCTCTCTGTTGAACTGTCAGTAATTAGGTTCTGACATGTCAAGGCATTTCTGACGATGACTGATAACCCGCTATGTTAATCTGGTTATGATACATCTCCAGACTTTTCCTGAGCTCTTAATGTTCCAGACTAAAACAGAGGAATCATTTCTCTGGTGGAAAAAGACTTGATCACTGTTAATGTTTTTATTATCTGTGCATAATGTATGATGTCTGAAAACAAGAATTCTATTATACTATTGTTTCAACACTGGCTCTTTCTTCCTTACTCGAGAAGCTGAAGCGTTTTTAGCTGAAAAACACAAATGTATTATCACAATGTTACTAATTACTGAAGGATAATATTGCAAAATGGACCATTTTTGGTTTATTTTCATATACACATTTTTTTCTCTTCAAAAAATTCAAGCAAGAAGAAGATGTGAAAAATATTTATCTTTTTAGTCCTCACTGATTTCATGTCAACAGAAAACTACCTACCTGGTGTCAGAGAGTACTTGTATTTTTATTTGTATATTTTTAATACTGTTGGAAGGATTTGGATGTGTTTTTCTAAGTGTAGATATTTAATATCTTCTCACAGTAATCACTGGGATCACACTGAACTGTGTTATCACGTTAGCCTTTGGTGTTCTGGTTAACTAGTTGGTGGGGATGGCTTAAACCAGCGCGACCCCCCCGACGTTTTGCTGAGAATAAAGTAGGCTCCCTAAACTAAATTCATATGTTCAATCAAAGTCTCTTTAGTGTCCGGCCTCAAGACCATGCTTTTGCTTTTTTACCACGCACAGCTTCACATTATTGTTGCACAACGCCTTTCCATACATATTCTGAGAAATACACAAAAGAGAAAATGTTTACCACACATAAACAATAATATGTTTTATTTTTAAATGATTGTGGTTCTGTCCGGCAATGAAGGCATAGCAGGGAACATGTTGAGCACGTCTCACACTGTAGTCTATGCACGTACAGTAAGTTGTTTCCCCTGAGTGTGGCCCTTGGTGTGTGTTAGATCCTAAATGCCCCGTCAGTGGTGCACACAGTTTACACCATGCTGCTGCTGCTGCTGCTGCTGCTGCTGCTGCTGCAATACAGTGTTAGTTAGAACTGTGACATGTTCATTTTTTTCAAATATTGATGCAAACTTACCAGTAAGGGCCATCATATGTTTTTATAGTCCACTTTTCTTTTTATATATATATATAAGTTGCCAATAGCCAATATTGCATCCAGATGCTGAATTGATTTGGTTTTCACTCCTGACAGAAATGGTTGGGAGAAATATTGTCATACCAGTTGATGTTGTTGTTGTACACCAAGGGACACCAGAGCAAGCTGTAAACACAACAACATTTCATATTAGAATCAAAGAAGATTGTTGTGGCGAATGTGGCACTGTTAGTTTCTCAGTAACTGAATGATGTTCGCCCCATCCCCCCCCTTTCCAAAACTGGAAACCAAATGTAAATTGTTGGATGTTTTCATCACAGTCCGATTGTTGGTTCACTTCCTGCTCTGATGTGCTTTGAAGCAGCTCTGTGTCAGACACATATTCTACTAAGTGTTTACAATATGCTGGTCCCTCAGTTCAAAAGGAGATACAAGCAGAAAGAGAAGTCATGTCAGTTAGTCACAAATGAAATAAGTGAGTGCTTGCAAATCATCCTGCACTTGCACTGTGTTGTATAAAATGTGCTGAATGTTTTAGTTTTAGGGACTTACTTACTTTTGTGATGTATTTATGTTATGAAGATCTTTGTCCGTCCAAAGTGCGTTACCTTGAAGGATTTTCTGAAAGATTTTGAACCCTTTTTTATCTAGTTGTAAAGACATGTTTTCTTATTGATTCCTCTGATCATAATGGAAAGAATCACAATGAAAGTCAAAACTTTTATTTCCATTTCATTTCAGTTTCATTACACTCTTGTTCAAACTATGCATGGGAAATAAAAAAAGTTCTGAGAGACAGTGATGGAGAGAATGAGTGAACTTCTTTCTAGTGGCTTCCATGGTTTCGGTGAGCTGCTCTTCCAGCTGCTCTCATCCTGTGCTTGAGAAGGAGTCCTTGACTTTTGCAGGTGAATAAATGTTGCTTATGTGTAGTCACTCGTTAACCACTTCCTTTTATAAGAAAGTGTTCACTGTTTAAAACTTGCTCTTGAATAAAGGCTGAGTGAATCATCAGCTTTCCTTTCAAATCATGTGCATGAGCACCCCTAAGAAGAAGAGTGGGCCAATCAGCTTCAAGGCTGTCTCCATCCCAGGCAGAGTGCACCCATAGCCATTACACTGGTGCCTCAAACGCAGATCAAATGAAGCACACTGAATTTCTCGCCCTATGTTTATTCTCCAATTCCAAGTCTCTGTAGTCAGTCACCGTGAACCCCCCTGTCGCCCCGTCTGTAGCCGTGGTTTGGGTTGGCCTGCCTTACTTGTTTATTTGAGACACATTAATCAATAATCACGTTACAAAAACACAATAAGTTATATCATTTTCTTTCCCTACAAAAGGTCTTTTGAACACGGATACATTTACATTTCTATTTGTAGAGTGCTTTACAGATACAAGTTAAAAATCGATGAATAACATTTGATTACAGTTTCTCGATTGCTAAAACACTAAAATGATACATAAAGCACAATTATTTTAACTGACACTCAAAGAGCAAAATATCAGCTCAAATCTCCAAAACTCTAAACACGGTTTCAGCTTTTCACACAATTTGCAAATCAACATGGCACTTTGTGCAAACCACTGCACACGTCTCTCCACGTGAGACACAGGAGTCTGACATGAAGTCACGTGTTAGCAGCTTTAAAACACTGATATTCAAAATGCCTCACACATGGACCAATGATCAAGAAACACGTTCCACCTGACCAAACACCTGAGAGCATCATTGTTGGCTCATCAATCAGGATGTTGGCACTATAAAAAGACCACAGGTGAGTACTTTCTTACAGCAACAATAGAAGCCAACATGGAAGCAAGAGGAAGAGGAAGAGGGGGGTGAGAGTGAGAGGAGGAGGAAGAGGTGGGGTGAGAGTGAGAGGAGGAGGAAGAGGTGGGGTGAGAGTGAGAGGAGGAGGAAGAGTGGGTGAGGTTGATAGTAGATGAATGAGGTTGGTGTAGGAAGGAGGAGGAAAGAGCTGGGCTGAGAGTGATAGTAAAGAGAAAGAGGTGTGTGAGAGGTGAGAGGAGGAGGAAAAGTGGTTTAGAGTGAGAGGAGGAGGAAGGAAGCTGGCTGAGAGTGAGGAGGATGAAGATAGCTTGGCTGAGAGTGAGAGGAGGGGGAAGAAGAGCTGGGCTGAGAGTAGAGGAGGAGGAAGAAGAGCTGGCTGAGAGTGAGAGGAGAGAAGAGGTGGTTGAGACGGAGAGGATGAGGAAAACGGTGGGTGAGAGTGCGAGGCGGCGGAAGAGGTGGGTGAGAGTGAGAGGCGGCGGAAGCGGTGGGTGAGCGTAGCCGGAGGCGGACCAGGTGGGTTGAGAGTGAGAGGAGGAGGACGAGGTGGGTGAGAGTGAGAGGAGTGAGGAAAAGGTTGGGTGAGATTGTGAGAGGAGGAGGAAAAGGTGGGTGAGAGTGAGAGGAGGAGGAAGAGGTGGGTGAGAGTGAGAGGAGGAGGAAGAGGTGGTGAGAGTGAGAGGAGGAGGAAAAGGTGGGTGAGAGTGAGAGGAGGAGGAAGAGCTGGGCTGAGAGTGAGGAGGAGGAGGAAGAGCTGGGCTGAGAGTGAGGAGGAGGAAGAAGAGCTGGGCTGAGAGTGAGAGGAGGAGGAAGAAGAGCTGGGCTGAGAGTGAGAGGAGGAGGAAGAGCTGGGCTGAGAGTGAGAGGAGGAGGAAGAGCTGGGCTGAGAGTGAGGAGGAGGAGGAAGAGCTGGGCTGAGAGTGAGAGGAGGAGGAAGAAGAGCTGGGCTGAGAGTGAGAGGAGGAGGAGGAAGAATGAGAGGTAGAGGCAGAGCTGGAGGGAGAGGACGTGGACAAAGAAGAATACTCTCTAATGAAATGAAATGTTATCAAACCATGGTGTGACGATGAGAGGCTGGACGGAGGGTTCAGCCTAATCTAAGCCGATGTACTGTTGCCTCTGTAATCCGGACACTTAGACATGCAGGTTAGTTCCCAGTTTGTAGCTCTGCATAACTCATGATATATCAGCGCTTATATCTGTTGTGTGAAACGTATTTACTTCATTACTGTAATTGTATTGTTGGCATGTTGCATACTTTAACTACACAAATCCTGCACAATTGACTGTGGTAACACAGACACTGACCAACCACTATATCTTTGCTGTTTATCTGAAGGACTGAGAAACAAAGAGGTGGAAGGCTAAGGATATTCAATGAGGCACAGGAAGCAGCAGTTACAAACTGGGTTTTGGCAAACAATGCATCACACTTAGAGAGATCTGAAGCCACGTCATAAGGAACAACACCATTTTCAACAACAGCAGGCAAGTCATTCTGCCCACATTGGCCCGTGTTCTCCAGCGTAACCAGGTTCAGATGAAGTAGCTGTACAGGGTGCCCTTTGAGAGAAATGCTGAAAGGGTGAAAGATCTGAAACATCAATATGCGGATGTAAGTACAACATTGACTAAAGTACTGTGATAGACCATTGATTCAGTAAACCACAAATAGCGCATTTGTTTTGTACTTGTCTAAACCACTTTGAAAACAGAAATGACAGTAATATCAATCAGAGAGTACTGGAAATGGATGCTGACGTCATCAGACATGAATGTATTGTTATTGATGAGGCTGGCTTCAACCTCACAAAGACCAGGAGAAGGGGTAGGAACATTATTGGTCACAGAGCCATGATAGATGTCCCTGGCCAACGTGGTGGCAACATCACAATGTGTGCTGCGATCACACAAAATGGTGTCCTCCACAGCCATGTGGTCCATATACAGTGGCGTTTTTATATGTACAAAAGTGGTGGGGCACAAATAACTTAGATGTATATAATATATATATATATTTTTTTAAATAAATAATAAAAAACATGTTTATTGGGGAGGGCAGGAATGTCAAATGGGAGGGCCTGGCCCTCCCACGGCGCCGGGCATGTGTGCACATCGACTGTCAACAAAACAGTTTCTCAGTCCAATGCTAAGTTAGTGGCAGGCCCTGTGTGACTGGAAGGCTACACAAAACCCAAACATGTCCTTAATGTTACTCAAGGCAAATATATATAATATAACCGTTAGACTGCAGCTAACTGTGGGGCTACACACCCCTCATACTGTGAGTGAATAACTTGAGATGGTTATGTTGTCTAAAGGGGAGACAATCATTATGGTATCAGGCCACGCAAATACAGGGTCAACTTAGTGATCAAATAAGTGTTGCATAATATATGTTCTTGAATAATGTTATTTCATAAATAGTTGTTAATGATTACATGTTCTCCTTATTCAGTTCCACTATCATGGTGATGACCCTGAGGGAGAGATGCAGAGCTCAGTGGACAGAACTGGCAGGTACAGAGGAAACTGTTTCAATAGGCTATGACTAACACTGAACAAAACCAAAGGAAATGTAATGACAACAGTATAAGCAAGCTATGTTCATGTTCTCTCACTAAATTAGTTATTGATCAGAGTTTAATCCATCCCAATATGCAGTACCAGCAGATGCTGAGGAGGTTGACAAGACAAGTCAAGATTCAGGGTCCAGCACAAGGGAAATTGCTACTGAGTAGGGCAGCAACGTTGTAGATATTGACGATACGATTTGAGCCCCTGGCGGCGTGGTGTGTTACTGATGGTAGCCTTTGTTACTTTGGTCCCAGCTCTCTGCAGGTCATTGACTCGGTCCCCCCGTGTGGTTCTGGGATTTTTGCTCACCGTTCTTGTGATCATTTTGACCCCACGGGGTGAGATCTTGCGTGGAGCCCCAGATCGAGGGAGATTATCAGTGGTCTTGTATGTCTTCCATTTTCTAATAATTGCTCCCACAGTTGATTTCTTCACACCAAGCTGCTTACCTATTGCAGATTCAGTCTTCCCAGCTTGGTGCAGGTCTACAATTTTGTTTCTGGTGTCCTTTGACAGCTCTTTGGTCTTGGCCATAGAGGAGTTTGGAGTGTGACTGTTTGAGGTTGTGGACAGGTGTCTTTTATACTGATAACGAGTTCAAACAGGTGCCATTAATACAGTTAACGAGTGGAGGACAGAGGAGGCTCTTAAAGAAGAAGTTACAGGTCTGTGAGAGCCAGACATCTTGTTTGTTTGTAGGTGACCAAATACTTATTTCACCGAGGAATTTACCAATTAATTCATTAAAAATCCTACAATGTGATTTCCTGGATTCTTTCCCCCCATTCTGTCTCTCATAGTTGAAGTGTACCTAGGATGAAAATTACAGGCCTCTCTCATCTTTTTAAGTGGGAGAACTTGCACAGTTGGTGGCTGACTAAATACTTTGTTGCCCCACTGTATGTAGGTTATTCTTGGTCTTAGAATGAATCCAGTAATGGTGTGTGTGTAACACAAACATAATAAATCATTGGATATTGTTTCTCAAATGAAGGGGGAAAATAATGTAATAAAGTGATATATTAAGAGTCAGTGCGAGTTATTACTTTCTCCCTTTACTTGGCATTCTTCAAAAATACAAAGACATTGCAGCACATCGTTTCACGTCTTTGTACAGCCTTTCTCAGCAGTAGAGTAATGTGTTGGCGAACCTTTGTTTCCTCCTGACAGCTCACTTAAAGGTATACTCAATTCAATTCAATAGCTTTATTAGCATGACCTCAGTTTATTGCCAAAGCTCTGTATAGTTGCAACATCTATACAAAATATATATACTCCCCCTTGTGGCCAAAGGGGGACACAACTCTTGTCTTCAGATGTATTCTCGAGTGCAGCAAAATGTGACTATTTTGTCAACTAAACATCATAAAACAATACATATTTTAGTAAACGGGACATTATAATCTCCGCACATTGACTCTATATTTGCCTGTGTTGTAACGCCGTTATTTTTGGCAGTAACTAGTACTCTAACGCATTACTTTTTAAATTCAGTAACTCAGTTACCGTACTAATAAATGTACTTGGGATAGTGGTGGTCTAATGCAGTGTTTCCCAACCGGGGGTACGCGTACCCCTAGTGGTACGCGAGGGAACTGTAGGGGGTACGTGGAATTCCAAGGTGACAAGTAAAAACAAAAATAATCCCGTCAAAAATGATAGTGCGCGATTTGTTTCCCTAGGGAGACAATAGTCTGTGGCACGCACAACCGCGCCAAAATCCCACA
Source organism: Harpagifer antarcticus (assembly GCA_902827135.1). NCBI lineage: Eukaryota > Metazoa > Chordata > Actinopteri > Perciformes > Harpagiferidae > Harpagifer > Harpagifer antarcticus. Next base: position 509,913 of record CADEHL010000132.1, read on the forward strand.
ATGAAAACAGCTGCTTACCTGCAGCCAGAAAAATACGGGTAGGTCTGCGCTCTGGATAAATGACTGAAACGTCCGCTTGCTCTGGGTTCAGGCCAGGGTTCAGAGGAGCCCGCCGAGAAACGTAAGAAAGAGGCCAAACTGAAACCAAGGCAGTACAGTGAAACATATTATTTGGATTCATTTATACTTCTGCGGACCCACCGCAGCCTCAGTGCTTCTTTTGCGGTGAAGTCCTGGCTAATAGTGCGATGAAGCCAGCGCATTTACAGGGACACCAGAGCACCAAACACTCGGGAAGTGTCGATAAAAGGGAATCATTTTTCAGACGAAAGCTGTCGGAATTTAAGTCGAGCCAGACAGTAATGATGAAAGCCACGAATGTGTGAATGAAAGCACTCGAGGCATCTCACGCCGTGTCCCTGCTTGTGGCTAAATAAATAAAAACTCACTCTAGTTGAGGAGCTCATTCTCCCTGCAGCGACTGCGTTGGCCGAAATTATGATAGACAAGAAAGCAGCCGAAGCACTCAAGAAAGTTCCCCTGTCGAATAACACCGTATCCCGTCGGATCAATGTGTCTGTTAATATAATTGGACAAGTGGTGAACAAAATAAAACTAGCCGGTCAGTTGGCTTTGCAGCTGGATGAAATGACAGATGTGAGTGGAGAAGCAGAGCTCCTGTCCTTCGTGCGTTACAAAGATGCGTCGGACATAAACTATGGGGGTTATTCCCTATCTTTATTCAAGAGCGTGGTATTTACATTTGAGAGCATACTTTATGTATTTATTTCCCTCAAACCCTGTCCTCGCACTCAAATAGTGCTTGCACGTTGCTCTGCTTCTGCTCAAACTGTACGCTTGCACTCAGATATATTGTTTACAGATTTGTTCTGCTCTCAGATTTATTCTGTGCGCGCTCGAAACTTTTGTGCAACAATCCTGTCAAAATCCCTCAACCAATAGGAGGCCAAGTGTCCTTGCGGGTGCGTTCGCTTTACTTATTACAGCGTCCCGTAAGGGCGGTTACTCTTTGGTTTATGAACTCCCGCCCTCCACGGCTTTATAACATAGCATGTACTGCACTTGTTTGATTTACAACTACCTTTCATAATAGCTACGTTCAGTGGCGGACTGGGACTAAAAATCAGCCCGGGAATAAAATAAAACCGTCCCTCCGTTGCCTCTGCACAGAGTGCGAGGTGGTTGCTATGCAACAACAATAACAGATAGCGATGTCGTCGTTTAGGTGCTTTTTTTTCTGGAGATAGGAACTTCTCAATCTACTCCTCCATATTAAGCCCACCCGGAGGGCGAAGTTAAACTTACATGTTTCCATCTTAAGCTTAGTTAGTTCGTTAGTTAGTTAGTTAGTTAGTTAGTTAGTTAGTTAGTTAGTTTACTATCTAAAGTTTAGTTTAGGATTTTATAACGGTTCTCAGACGCGGAGGGATACTGATTTGTGAAAAGTAACAACAACTATTCCCTGGATATACGCTCATTATATCACGGCTAAGAAACATCAGATTGCTTGATTTGACTTGTCCGTTTTATAAACATATACTAACTGTGCTTAAAAAGTTGTAAATGACTGGTGAAAAGAAACTGCTAGGCCTATACTGATTCTGGATATTGTGTTTTGTTCCTGAATTAAAGTTTAAATGCCTGTTTAAAGGGGACTTATTCAAAGGAGCTCCATGGTTTAAGCCTAAATGTTACAAGATATATATATATATATATATATATAGCAAAGATAAGTTGATTATTTTGATTTCATATGTATTTATTTGATTATATTATTTATTTTCAAGGCAACATATTCATTTTTATTTATTTTTATTGAGTGATTTAAATTAAAATTAAGAAAATGTCTGAGAATTAGATGTTCAAATTAAGGAGATGAAATAAAGTTATTTTCATTCAATAATCAGTTACGTTTTACTTGTGAAGGATCATGAGCACGTATGAGTGAGGGGGTACTCATGGTATGACAAAAGGCTCAGGGGGTACACAAGACAAAAAAGGTTGGGAACCACTGGTCTAATGGATAGTGAGGTGGGCTGAAGATCGGAAGGTTGTGAGTTCAAATCCCGCCAGGAACACCACCACTAGTGTGCCCTTGAGTAAGCTTACTTAGCCTTTAGTTACTCCAGGGAGAATGTCCCTGAAATTTGTAATTGTAAGTCGCTTTTAAGCGTCAGCTAAATGTAATGTAATGTACTTAGATACTTCCTGTGTCACATGCGGAGACGGGCTGTGGGCGTGTTTGTGTTGTTTACTAACAAGACTATTGAATGGCGGCGGCGGAGCCCAAGTCTAGTTTCTCCACCTGGAGATATTCTCACAATTTCACTTTTGTCGAGCACAAAGAATCAATCAATCAATGTTTATTTATATAGCCCAATATCACAAATGTTACATTTGTCTCAGTGGACTTCACAGTTTGTACAAAATATCAGTATGACAATACGACACCCTCTGTCCTTAGACCCTCACATCGTACAAGGAAAAACTTCCGAAGAAAACCCACAGTTTAAAGAGGAACATGGGAGAAACCTCAGGGAGAGCAACAGAGGAGGGATCCCTCTCCCTGGACGGACAGGCGTGCAATAGATGCCGTGTGTAAATTGAAAAGATAATACATTTGCAACATAGGTAGTCCAAATGTTTGAAAATGCATGTGTGTATAATAGGAAGATGAATCCACGAGGATATCCATCCAGGACCTATGATCCAGGACCACAGCCACGACTCAAGATCCAGGGCTCGCGATCCAGGACACAGGACCGCAGGATCATCCATGACTCCGGATCCCGGCGTATATAGACACCAAAAAGAAAGACATTTGGGGAAGCTGGGTTAATCGGAACATGGGAGTACACAGGTATAGACAGAGAGAAGGAAGAGGTAAGATGTCCCCTGACAAACTAAGCCTATATCAGCAAAACTAGGGGCTGAATCTAATCAGCCCTAACTATAAGAAAAGAAAGTTTCTGTTAAATGTAAGTTGTGTCCTGGCGGGTCAAAGAGCCTATCTACTGCCCAAAACAGTAATTCAAATCTCTTAAAACATCTGCAAAAACAACATGCTGGGACGAAGCTAGTAGCTAAGACCACAGAGACTCAGCCGACGCCACTCCACCTCCACCTAAGCAACAGCGGCTGGATTTTAACCAAGGGACTGCTGGCCAGGCAAAAGTCGATAAAGTTGTATGTTGTAGAACACATGCAGGCTATTGCTACAGTGGAGTCACCCGCATTCAGGGAGCTAGTTAGCATGATACCATGTCCGGGCGGTTTAAGTAACTAAAACGTTACTTTTCACAGTAACGCATTTCTTTTTGGTGTAAGTAATCAGTAAAGTAACTGAGTTACTTTTGAAATGAAGTAACTAGTAATGGTAACTAGTTACTGGTTTTCAGTAACTAGCACAACACTGAATACAAATAAACAATATATAGGGGTTGCTTCTTCTCTGAACTCCTATATACTGCATCCCTCCATATCAAATAAACCATAAAGAAATATATAAAGTCGTGTTCACTGCAGCGATCTATTTCACACACAAAACTATATGAATACTTGGTGATATACAGTGGCATTTTCTCCTGGAGACCAAGGGAAGACAGGCTTCTCCTGTTTTTTCAGCCTTTGTTATAATTGTGATAATTAAAAATATATATTCTTGTCTGTGGTTGTTTTTGCGTTCAGGGCATACAAGAGGTGTAACATTATTTTAATACCAAAACTATATTGAAATAGAGTCTAGCTTGAACAGCAACTAAGTAGCTGTAACATTACTGGGTTATTTGGTGATAACTACCAAAGTAAAGTAACTTCAGACGCAGACGTCACGTAGCTTCTCGGACGACAGTGTCACGTTACTTCTCTCGCGGCATAGTTCACGGCATGGTAGGCGACGATCGACACGATTGGTTGCTCAGTGAGTTCGTTCTTTGGCACAAATCACACCTCATACATGAACATGGGTCGACTGAAGAGTCTCGTCATGCCTGCCTACAAGCAGTAGCGCTGAGCAAAGTGACTAGAAGGCAACCACACACTTATAAAAAAAAAACACACTTTATAAAGTCAGGCAACACTAACCATATTTTACCAATCACTCCCCTTTTAAAACAAACCGTTTGAGACCCACTGAGATAACTAGACTAAAGTTAACTATCTAAACACTGAGAGTCCTTTACTTCACCTGAGCTGAGGTTATCTGAGACTCTCAGTCTGACAGGAGAGAGTTCTCCCTCCGCCTTGTTGTTGAAAAAGCTCCTTATACCCGTTAGCTTGGCTAGCTAGCACCAGATGCTAACCACAACGATCTCCGGTAGATACCCACCGGTGCGCAAGCTCTCTCTCTCGCTCGCTCGCGCACGCACACAAAATGGCTCGTGCCACCGCCACACACACACACACACAGAGCAGAGCTCGAATGAAACACAGAGACCCAGAAGTAAGCTACTTGTACTCACGAGGCCTATTATGTGCAGAATCCCTCTCGCTTTCAGGTGGTTTTGATTGAGTATCCACACGTGGACGTTTAAGGACTAAAAAACGATCCATTTGTCACTTTGCTGTTAGCAAATCATTTGAGGCTCCAGCTAACAGGAAGTCACTCAAGTGTCACAAAGTAATTTAGCCTATGGGTATGGTCAAAAATCGAATGGGTGCTGGCCATTGGCCTAATCATATCACCTGTGTTGGCTTTATGTTTTTGGTCAAACATTAATTTGTTTCACATTTGCATTGATGTAATCAATAATTGTTAATAAAAATAATACTAATTTTCGAAAAAAAAAAAAAACACATATCTTGTGGGTGCTTAGGGGGTGCTTTGGCAATCCTAGGGGGTGCTTCAGCACCCCCTAGCTCCCCCCTGGCGCCGCCCCTGATATCAAGTAGTCAGTTTAGCTTCGGTTGGTATGCTAACATCACCCATTTTATACCAGAGACACTTTAATAACAGCGTTGTGATGCCAAACAGCGTGACACGCAAAACACAAATGGACAGAACCAAAGAAAATTTAGAGGGGTGCAGTGTTTAAAAAAACACCTAAAACAATTATAATCTGGGGGGCGCCTAAAAAAATACAAACATATACTTATAAAAAAACCCATATAGCCTATATGGCGTGCACCCCCTGCGCTCTCTCTACAGTTTAGCGCTCGAGACGAACAGCTATAACGCCAGTGCGGCGGGCCGGCCCTACGTATATGCACTGCCATCAAACAGCGTGTTCCTGCGCTTGTGATATTTGCACATATTTAAATGAGTTGATATGCATTTGGTGCAAAATAGTCCCCTTTCTGTTCAAATGAGCCTCATTGCAAAAACACTCCAACTCATGGAGAGCCTGGTAGTCCATCAGTTTGAGGTGCAGTGACAGGAGGCCAGTTGTGTTGTGAACAATAAAGGAGTAGATGTCGGTTATTGCTGCCTTTCCCTTTTTTATGCACACTGGCCTTTTGAATCTCTTCTTAATCTCTCCATTTCATGTTTCCAGTGGGCATCAGTTATCGGCTCCAGGTCTCTGACACACACACACACACACACACACACACACACACACACACACACACACACACACACACACACACACACACACACACACACACACACACACAGAAGGCCCAGACAGGTGCACAGGACCTACAATTGTCACACTTTTGTTAGCCCTGAACACCCTGTATGTAATGTAAATGTGTAGGGGGGGGAGGGTACAGTGGGTGGTCATTGAAAATGTGTTCTGATATATGTTCTTCACAGAAAATGAGCCAAGGCCATTGAGTGTGAGTTTGAAAAAATAATTTATCATAAAACATTTTTAGCCAAAAAGGGTCCCACAGACCCGAATACAAGGGACAAGCAGTCGTGCCAACATCTGCAGATCTTCAAATGTTCAGTGTTGCCTTTTACATGTTTATAATTTAATTGTAATTTGTAAAGCTAATAATAAGTTCTTGTTGTAATATTTCATTTGTGTAAGATTTGAAGTGTTTTATTTTTAAATCGAAGCTCACGTCTCATTGTGCTGTTCTCACGTGAGTTAGAGAGACAAGACAGCGAAAGTAAGATGCATGGCAGTTTACAGCTCCGTTAGTAAAAGTTTAAGTTTATGCTATTCAAGTAATAAGGACTGAAGAATACTTCCCTCTGTTTTCAGGGCATGCAGCCAACGAGGTGTTTTGTTTGTATTTATTTTACAGTGAATGACTTTGCTAAAAGTCATCATTGTGAGTGTAACATGGTCCTATGTTTTATCATTTATACTGTTTGTTAATGTTTAGTTTTCACAGTGGATTGGAAGAGGTATGAACTCGAATGAGAAAGCCTGCCTGTGTCTGTACTCCGAGGGAATTACAGTCCACGTCATGCTGGCTCGATCTCCAGTGGATTGCAGAGCCCACGTTAGGATGGCCCACTTTACAGCAGAAATAAACATCTTACAGTCCGAACAAGTAAACAGTTTTGGCCTCTAGCTAATTTCCCCGTTCATGACAGCTATACAGGAAACACTACCATTTCATTTGTATTAAGGTCCCCTATTGTGCACATTCTGATTCTTCATTTCTGTTATACAGTAAAGAGCTGAAAATGAGCTGATGAATTTTTGTTGGGTTATGCAGCTATTAGCCACTTACCAACCAAGGTCACTTCTCAGAGGGGCGTGTCCAGCAGCAGCTCATTAGCATTTAAAGCTACAGACACAGAATTAGCACTTTTGGAACAGGGCTGAAACAGAGGTTTATGGCATATGGGCCTGAGCCCATATGCCATAAACCTCTGTTTCAGGTCTGAACCTGTCTCAAAATAAATAAATACAGAAGGATTCACAAATGTCATTCAAGATTTATATATAAATGTCTGCATCCACATCAATATTTTCCAATGCACACACACATTCTTCGTTTTATATAAATGTAAAAAAAGTGTAATTTCATCAAAAACACCTTTGGAAGTTGCTAAATTCAAGGGCGAGCCCGAAAATTGTACATTAGAAAATAAATATATATATGAAAAGAGTATCTAAAGAACACGCAGTGTTAAATCAAATCAAGTTTTATTTATATAGCACATTTATAAACGATTTTTGGTCGAGCCAAAGTGCTGTACATATAATAAAAATAGCCTACAGTAGAGACACTTTACAGCAAATACAACAGCACAGATTGTTCAGAATATCAGCATGAGAAAAACGACACCCTCTGTCCTTAGACCCTCTGTCCTCAGACCCTCTGTCCTTAGACCCTCTGTCCTCAGACCCTCTGTCCAGGGACCCTCACATCGTACAAGGAAAAACTTCCAGAGAAACCCCACAGTTTAAAGGGAACATGGGAGAAACCTCAGGGAGAGCAACAGAGGAGGGATCCCTCTCCCAGGACGGACAGACGTGCAATAGATGCCGTGTGTAAATCCAAGAGATAATACATTTTACAGCATATAGACCGAATGTTAGGAAATGCATGTGTCTGTAATAAGAAGATGAATCCACGAGGATGTCAGCTACAATCCTGTGGAAGCCATCAGGGAAGCAGCACGACGAGACCCAAGGCAGGACCGCAGAGACAGGTTCAGCCACGACCCGAAGTCCACGACTTAATCCAGAACTCAGGATAGAGGATCCAAGACACAGGACTACAGCGAGAGGATCAGCCTCGACTCCGGATCCCGGCATAGATATAGATAAAAACAACATTTAAAATAAGTGATTCAACATAGTTAACATTGCAGGAAAGCAATATATTAGACGTTAAGCACTTTATCTGTAGCTTTTTTCTTATTTGAAAGAAGACCTTAATAAACAAGAATACAGTTTGAAAGGGAAGTGATTTGTAAAATATCCATAAAGAAAAAGAAAATCTGCTTACAGGTCTGTTTCATATGGGTGTTGACAGATGTATCCATAGATCTCCTAATATTGCTCTTAAAGTGCACCAGATTGATGCTTTTAACTTCAATATTTAAAAAAAAAAATCTTCCCGGGGGAGCATGCCCCCGGACCCCACTAGAGGAGGTGAGGTCCGCTCCCCACTCGTAAAAATTAGCACTTTACCCCTGCCTATATGCCGTGAGCTGATTATCGAGCCTTCATTGTAACAGTCGCGGGTGTACTGTGTGTTTGCGTGTGGGGATTGCTTTTGTGCGTGCTCTATAGTGCCGTAATAGTGTTCACTGGAGTCCAGCACCTCGGCACCCCCACTCAAAATACCTTCCTGCGCCTCTGCTCACAACAACGTCCTAAAGACAGAAGGCTCGAGTTGAAAATTGTTAATAAACAGACTCTCGTACACACACTGTCAAGTTCTTCAGGGTTTTGGCATGTACATAGTGATTTAGCCCGAACTTGAGAGGCTGGAGGGCAACAGAGGACGCTTGGACAACTCGGATTTTGTTATTTTTTGTCTTTATTTTTAAAAGACAACTCCAAGAATTTTCATCAGGTTGAAAACCTTCAAAACACAAACAAATGTTAGCTCACATGCAAACACAAATTACAAACATTGCATGCCTCATTGCATTTTTCTCAATAATGTCACATCGTCACATTCCTGCCTTTTCAGGGTATTTTAATTAAAAGGATAAATTGTAAGTTATTTTACAACCACATCATTAACTTAAATGAATTAATAAGAGAGTGTATTTCTCTACTTGGAAACAAGCACCAGAGAAAACCTCAACTGAACAACACCTGCGCTGTCTAAAATATACAGCAAACAAACGGAGCGCAATCGACGGCTTTTTACGCAGCGTGGTCTGCCTGCGCTCCGTTTGTTTGCTGTATATTTTACAGCAAACAAACGGCACCGGAGAAACATACCAACGGCGTCTCTGGAGCCTCACACACACTGTCGCCAACTTCTCCCTCCGTGGTTTTGGGAACAAGCGACCGGCCATCATAAACTCCGGCCCCTTTTGTTGCCGTGCTACCGGAAGCTGCATTAATTCGTTTTAATGACCGCTCGCTTCTCATTGATAAAAAGTAGCCTACGCTATTCAAAATAAAAACGAATACCCCCTCTTGGTATTGAACACCTACAATAACAATAATCTAAATGAACATACAAATAATTATTTGTCCATCCGTTTTCATCAGATATTATTTTTTTCCTTACACACACACACACACACACACACACACACACACACACACAGACTTTTGCATTTCAAAGTAGTGCTTGTTCGTACAGTTGAATGTTGGAGCTTCACTGTGCACTGCTGAATGATGTGCAGAGTTTGACCCTTGAAGGCTGTTTATTCTGCTCTGAAATTGAATATATTTGTTACATATTAATATAATTTAGATTTGATTTTGGATTATGTGAATGGGAGACATTCACAAATCCAAAATCAAATCTAAAAATCTAAAATTATATTAATAGTAGATAGATGTAGTAGATAGAAAACATACCAAACACTAATTATTCAAAATAGAGTATTTCATTTTATATACGGTAATACTAAGGAGGCAAAGGCCTATATGATTATAATGTTTGATATTGATATTAAAAAATTGATTTGTTTTCCATGTCATTCGTGTGTTTTTCTTATCAGAAAGTGAAGTTATTTATTTGTAAGCTCCAAATCCAAATGTTTCCCTCAATAGGCGCATTCACACTGTGGTACTTTTCCCACAAAGGTTCATGAGAACTTAGTTCATGAGAACTCTTTTATCGCGTTCACACCAAAAAGAGCCGGTACTAAAATTAGTTCATGTGAACCTTTTTCCCCCCTCGAAAGTCCCTGCTAGAGAGCAGGGACTTTCGAGCGGCTCTTTTGTGAGAAAAGAGCTATATTTCTGATTGGCTGGGCGGATTGCAAACCACGCCCCGTGAAACTCCCAAAAAATGTTGTGAAGCCGCCATTTTATTATCCTCGCATTAGCATTATTAGCATTAGCATTAGCCCAGCACAGAAACGCAGAGAGACTAACTTATGGCAACACAAAATAAAACATGGGAGCGGTGGAGATGAGGAGGTGTCGGCGTTCTGGCGATTTACTCGGAAGGCTTCAGTAGAAGCTGCTGGGAGTCCCAGCAGCTTCTACTGAAGCCTTCCCCAACTCCGGGGACTTCCGGCCGGGGACTGTGGGTGGCAGTATACGCCGTGAAGTGGTTTGCGGCCTGCCAGTAAACCCAAAGCAGAAGAAGAAGAAGTGACGTCAGCGGCTTCATTTGCCTAATCCACCCCCAGGGACTTATTCCGGTGTGAACGCGATCTGTACTTTGTTCATGAGAACTAAAGAGTTCTCATGAACCTTTGTGGGAAAAGTACTGCGGTGTGAATGTGCCTATTGGCCTTTAGGCCCTGAAAAAATGTGTGACACCAGAGGCCAAATGGCCTTGCCCCTAAAATTACAAAATTCCAAGCTTGATGCAGAGACAAAAATATCTGTTGTTATCCTTTTATTTTTCTCCCAAAAGAATTGGTGCAACATTCATGCAGAACAAATAGTAACAGTCGCGTAACAAAAATGATGCCTCAAACACAGTAAATGTAAAGAAAAACTTTGAGGAAAACAGAGGAGAGAAAAGTGCTAAGGGAGAGAAAAGTGCTAAGGGAGAGAAAAGTGGTAAGGGTGCATCTCGCCTTCTAACCGGGTCTGGCCACACCTCATCCACATCACAAGCAATATCTTTCCTGGCTAATCAATCAATCAATCAATGTTTATTTACATAGCCCAATATCACAAATGTTACATTTGTCTCAGTGGACTTCACAGTTTGTACAAAATATCAGTATGACAATACGACACCCTCTGTCCTTAGACCCTCACATCGTACAAGGAAAAACTTCCGAAGAAAACCCACAGTTTAAAGGGAAAAATGGGAGAAACCTCAGGGAGAGCAACAGAGGAGGGATCCCTCTCCCAGGACGGACAGACGTGCAATAGATGCCGTGTGTAAATTGAAAAGATAATACATTTGCAACATAGGTAGTCCAAATGTTTGGAAATGCATGTGTGTGTAATAGGAAGATGGATCCACGAGGATATCCATCCAGGACCTATGATCCAGGACCACAGCCACGACTCAAGATCCAGGGCTCGTGATGCAGGACACAGGACCGCAGGATCATCCATGACTCCGGATCCCAGCGTATATAGACACCAAAAAGAAAGACATTTGGGGAAGCTGGGTTAATCGGAACATGGGAGTACACAGGTATAGACAGAGAGAAGGAAGAAGTAAGATGTCCCCCGACAAACTAAGCCTATATCAGCAAAACTAGGGGCTGAATCTAATCAGCCCTAACTATAAGCTTTATCAAAAAGGAAGGTCTTAAGCGCACTCTTAAAAACGGATAGGGTGTCTGCCGCCCGAACACAAACTGGAAGCTGATTCCACAAATGTGGAACTTGATAAGAAAAGGCTCTGGCTCCCATTGTACTTTTAGAGACTCTAGGAAAAACCAACAACCCTGCATTCTTGGAACGCAATGCCCTAGTAGGACAGTAGGGTATAATGAGTTCTTTAAGGTAAGATGGCGCCTGCCCATTAAGGGCTTTGTAGGCGAGAAGAAGAATTTTTAATTCTATCCTGTGTTCTATAGGGAGCCAGTGTAAGGCAGCCAGAACAGGAGTAATGTGGTCCCTTTTCCTAACTCTGGTTAGTACACGAGCTGCAGCATTTTGAATTAGCTGAAGCGACTTGACTGACTTCTTGGTACACCCTGATAATAAAGAGTTACAATAATCCAGCCTTGAAGTAACAAATGCATGGACTAGTTTCTCTGCATCGTTTTGAGGCAAGATATGCCTGATTTTTGCAATGTTACGTAGATGGAAGTAGGCGGTCCTTGAAATTGATTTTATGTGGGCGTTAAAGGATAAATCCTGATCAAATATAACACCAAGATTCCTTACAGTCTCACTGGAGGCCAAATTAATGCCATCCATAGTTAGTATATCTTTAGATAATTTGTTTCGTAGATTCTTCGGGCCAAGTACAATAACTTCAGTTTTGGTCGTGTTTAACATCAAAAAGTTTAAGGTCATCCACGTTTTTAAGTCCTTGAGGCAGTCTTGAATTTTATTTAGATGATTAATTTCATCAGGCTTGATTGATAAATATAGTTGAGTATCATCCGCATAACAATGAAAATTTACAGAATGATTCCTTATAATATTGCGTAACGGAAGCATATATAATGTGAACAAAATAGGTCCGAGCACTGAGCCCTGTGGCACTCCGTGGCTAACTTTGGTTTGCGTGGAAGATTCATCATTGACACGTACAAACTGAAAGCGTTCAGATAGATAGGACCTAAACCAGCCTAAAGCAGTTCCCTGTATGCCAACTAAGTGCTCTAGTCTTTGCAATAAGATATCATGATCGATAGTATCAAATGCAGCACTGAGATCGAGCAAAACAAGAATAGAGACAAGTCCCTTGTCAGAGGCTATTAGAATGTTATTTGTGACTTTGACCAGAGCTGTCTCTGTGCTATGATGTGTTCTAAAGCCAGACTGAAAATCTTCAAATAAATCATTGTTTTTTAAGTAATCACACAGCTGTTTTGTGACTGCTTTCTCAAGAATTTTTGAGAGGAACGGAAGATTAGAAATAGGTCTATAATTGGCTAAAACCTCTGGATCGAGGTTGTGCTTTTTAAGAAGCGGTTTTATCACTGCTACTTTGAATGATTGTGGAACATAGCCTGATAATAAAGACATATTCATAATATTTAATAAAGAAGTGCTAATTAATGGAAAAACTTCCTTCAACAGCTTAGTTGGAATTGGGTCTAATATACACGTTGATGGTTTAGAAGAGAGAATCATTGAATTTAATTGTTCAAGGTTTATGGCTGAGAAGCATTCTAGTTTACTATCTAGTGTAATATTAGAACTTACGTTTCCGGGAGTTGATAACACTATACTGGTCAAAGGCAAGAGGTCATTAATTTTCTTTCTAAGAGTAACAATTTTATCGTTAAAAAAGCACATAAAATCATTACTACTGAGTGCTATGGGAATAGAAGGCTCAATCGAGCTATGGCTCTCTGTCAGCCTGGCTACAGTGCTGAAAAGAAATCTTGCATTATTCTTATTCTCATCTATTAGTGAAGAGCTGCTCTCGCTTTACGCAGTGCTTTCTTATATTCATTGAGAGTAATATGCCAAATTAAACGAGATTCTTCAAGTTTAGTGGAACGCCATATCCTTTCAAGTTGTCTCGACTTTTGCTTTATTTTGCGGGTTTCGGCATTATGCCATGGAGCTAATCTATGTTGTTTTATTTTCTTCTTTTTCATAGGAGCAACAGAGTCTAATTTGATTCGCAGCGCATCTGTAGCACTATCAACAGCATGATCAATTTGGGGTGGTGGACATTTTGTATAAGTTTCCTCCCCTACAAGCAGACCTGCTATCGAGTTAAGCATTGGTGGAATCTCTTCCTTAAATTTGGCTATAGCACTAGCAGATAGGTTTCTGCTGCAGGAGCTTTTGACTAATGCTTTGTAGTCTAGTAACAGTACTTCAAAAGTTACTAAGAAATGGTCGGATAAAGCAGGATTATGCGGTTCGACTAATAGTTGCTCAATTTCAATACCATAAATCAGAACAAGGTCGAGAGTGTGATTATAGCAGTGGGTCGGTTTATTTACACTGACAGAAACCAACAGAATCTAATATAGAGTTAAATGCAACAGTAAGGCTATTTTTATCATCGTCAACATGAATATTAAAGTCACCTACGATAATTACTTTATCTGTTTTAAGAACCAAAGTTGATAAAAACTCAGAGAATTCTGATAAGAATTCTGAATAAGGACCTGGTGCACGGTACACTGTAACAAATAAGATTGGCTGCAAAGTTTTCCAGGTCGGATGCGTAAGACTAAAAACGAGACTTTCAAAGGAGGTAATAATTTAATTTTGGTTTAGTATTGATAAGTAAACTTGAGTCAAAGATTGCTGCAACTCCACCTCCTCGGCCCACGCCTCTGGCAATATGAGTATTGATATGGCTGGGTGGAGTGGCCTCATTTATGCTGACATATTCTTCATGTCTCAACCAAGTTTCAGTGAGACAGCATATATCAATATTATAATCGGATATTAAATCATTTACCAATATTGCTTTAGATGCTAGAGATCTTATGTTTAAGAGACCACATTTAATATTCCTGTTTTGTTGCACTGTAGTAGTTGTTACATTTACTTTTATTAGGTTATTATGTATGACACCTCTATTAGGTTTTACCTTAAATTGTCCTTGGGCAGACACACACACCGCTAATATTGGGTATTTTATTGGGTTCGGGATTCCTATGGATGACTGCCGAGGAGAGAGCGCAGAGAAGCGTGTAAGACTGCGACTCCGCCTCCTGGTCTCAACTCCAGTTTGTCATGGATTAAGTCCACAAAGCCCTGAAATGTTTGCCGAAATGAGATTTGCAAAACATTGAGGGAAGAAGTGTCTTGAGTGTCTTATCAATCCCTGGATAGCACTCACATGTCATCACATGCCTCTTCCATTGCCTCCAAAAGCAGAAATTGTGGTTGGTCAACGAAACAGTTTTGGATGGTGGCTGCTCGATGAAAGCTGACATTGTCCAATACAATTACGTATCTGAGTTGCAAGAACACGTATATATCCTGAATAATGACTAACTGTACTCAAAACAACATGAATTCTTATCGAACCCCAACTTTTGCATCAAATGGCACACACTTCATTTATAAAAGACACTGTTTTCAACTACACACTGTGGTGCTCAATCTAAAGTACACTTACTTTTATGGGCTTTTTTCTGTATGTAGAAAATTATGCACGTCAGATAAATGTGTAGAAACACCAATATTTTGTTGAAACAAAACATTTGTATTTCTCTCCACAACAAAATGTAGCACAGCAAACAAAGTTGCAGTTGTGTGAACCAAAAGTATGCTCTCTATTGGATACAGCAAATGGAAAAGACAGCTTTAACCGTTATGCTGCAAATAAACTCTTCAATTGACTTCAGTTCATCGTCCCTCTCACACTTATCTTCCCTCTACCTCTTCCTCTTGCTGCTGTCCATATATACATTGTTGTTGTAAATACAACAACAGATACACTGCAGATACTAGAGATACACCCTTTACAACAGGGATCACCAACTACATTTGTCCAAGGGCCAAAATGTATCCAATAGACACTATCGCACAACATCTTGGTGTCATTCTGGACAGCTCCCTCTCATCTGCACCCCACATAACATCACCCGGACTGCATTCTTTGTACTGTCTTAAAGCTTTCCTTAGAATATGTTATGAATTGTCAGGTGTCCTTGGGTGCTTTGAAAGGTGCCCCTAAATAGAATGAATTATCATTATTATTATTATCTGAAACAATGTAATAACTTTTAAAACTGTTTCCAGTCACTTGCCCCATGCATTCAGCAGCAGCAGGCCATTCACTTTGATCCCGTTATAAATGTCATAATTTCGACAATAAAGAAATGCTACATCAACGATATCTTGCACATTTTATCTAACCATCTCCGTTTCTAACTTTCAATATATTTTAAAAGAGATCTCTCTCTCATCTGCGTGCGGGGGGGGGGGGGGGGCGGGGCCTCACGGACACGCTGCATCTCTCTCGCTCTCAGACTCGCTGCAGCGCTGTGCAGTGTGCACACAGTTCTGCCGGTAATGAATATTACATTTTGTGAGGAAACTTTTCCACCAATAATTCCAATAAGTATTCCAAAATGTATTCACTTCAGGTTTACGAAAGTAACTGTGATCAGATTACTCGTTTTTCAAATGTAACGCCAGCTGAATACAGTTAGCCTACTTGATTTTTGTATTCTGATTACTTAACGCCGTTACATATATTCCGTTACAACCCAACCCTGCTTCTAGGCTACTGTCCCGCATCTCCTGCCTCTCTGTTGGACTCTGTCGCAGAGGGCACAAAGCAGACTCTTCACAACAAGGATCACTTCTTCTTCTTCAAGGAAGGGAAGGTTTCGCAGTACGCAGTCTACTGTCCCGCAGCTGCTGCCTCTCTGTTGGACTCCGGTACTGCACCTTACTCACGAGACGTTGTAAAAAAAAAAAATGGGTGGGGGGCGAACGCAGTAACCACTCCGCCAACGCCACAGTCACCCCCGTCTGCGGGCCGGATGAGAATGTCTGGCGGGCCGGATGTGGCCCGCGGGCCGCCAGTTGGTGGTCACTGCTTTACAACATCAGGAGGATACGCCCCCAGCTGACCCAGAAAGCGACGCAGGTTCTGGTCCAGGCTCTCGTTACCTCACGCCTAGACTACTGCAACTCCTTCCTGGCTGGTCTACCTGCATGTGCTATCCGACCTCTGCAGCTCATCCAGAATGCAGCGGCTCGTCTGGTCTTCAACCTTCCTAAATTCTCCCACACCACTCCGCTCCTCCGCTCCTCCGCTCCCTCCACTGGCTCCCGGTAACTGCTAGAATCCACTTCAAGACAATGGTACTTGCGTACCATGCTGCGAATGGATCTGGCCCTTCCTACATCCAGGACATGGTTAAACTGTACACCCCAGCGCGTGCACTACGCTCTGCATCAGCCAAACGACTCGCTGCACCCTCGCTGCGAGGTGGACCCAAGTTCCCATCAGCAAAAACACGTGGGTTTGCTATCCTGGCTCCAAAATGGTGGAATGAGCTCCCCATTGACATCAGGACAGCAGAAAGCCTGCACATCTTCCGGCGCAGACTGAAATCACATCTCTTTCGACTCCACTTCGAGCGATAGAATTACTAACAAAGCACTTATATACTAATAAAGGACTGGCTTATCTATAGCCAGCTGAGTAGCACTTGAAATGTTTTTGCTCTATGATACCTGATGTACTTATATGATTCTGTTTTCTTCAGGGTTGTATTTTGTTTGGTGCCTATGTTAATTTGGCATGAGTATTTGTTAATTGTTCATGTGTGCAGAATTTTCAATGGCAGTGTTTTGAAAATGGCAAACAAGTGAATATGTCAGATTTTTGTGTCTTACTTAGAGAACCGTGTGCAGTGTTTTGCAAAAAGTGTCAAGTTGAATTGCAAATTGGGTGCAGAGCTGAAAATGTGTTTAGAGTTTTGCAGACATGAGCTGAGGTTTTGCTCTTTGAGTGTGAGTTTAAATAATGATGCTTTATATGAGATTTGTGTGTGTTAGCAACTGAAAAAAACTGTAAATGAGTGTCCTTGTATAGCATTCAATTGTGTCTGGAAAATGTAAGCTGCTGTACGACATCAGATTGCAGGTGTTGATTTTATCCTGGGGAAAAAAATGATGTCTACTGAGGTTGTTGATGATCTGGGATGAGTTTGTTTCTGACCCAGCTGTGCAAAACTAGTTTCCCCTGTTCTGCATCGAGTCAAACCGTGAGTAAGATGAGGGTTTGCCGCTGTTGTGAACTCCGTCGTTTTCTGGGGATGGCTGGGTATTACTGTGCGTTTTGTAGAAACGTTGTGACTTTGAAGCCCCATTGCTGAGTTTAGAAAGCTCCAAAACACTCTTCCAGTGGTCAGTGACCTGTCAGTTTACTTTTGCAGCAGCCAAAGCTCTCCACTGCAGTGCCTCTGTGCTCGCTGCTCTAAACTTCACACCATTTAAACTGGAGGTGGAGCCCAGTGCGCTCGGATAAACCATCATCCCATCTGTTACATTTAGAAAAAAACAAGACCAGCTACACTTCAATACAACTATACAAGTTTAACTCTCCTGCATTTGGCAGTTAAACTGTGTTTCCTTGAACCTGGAATATAACTTCATAGTCTTTAATTTCGTGCGTCGTGCTCTGATTGGTCAGCAGTTGGTGCTTTTACTCAAGTTGTCTCTCATCTCAGCATAAGTTTCCATGGTGATCTGCCCAATAAGAAGTAAACCAGCGTCTTAGGACTGAAGACCCAGAGTTGACCCTCTAACCCTAAATCCTACTTCGCAGTACAGGCTTGTCTTTTGTTTCGGTTAGGTACACCTGGGGATCTTTAGTTTGGCAATCTTTTGCGAGTTGTTTTTGAGATGACTCACTTTCTGAAGCTAAAATAAACTGCTGAATGAACTTTCCATGATGTTACTGACCCTTTCTTGGCAATGTTGTGATATGTCTTGGTTCCCATAGACCGGGAAGTGTACACATATGTTAGAGTTGTTAGAGTCGGGTTCTGCTTGCTTGATGCTAACACTCAGACTGATGAAATAAATGAGTATTTCAACAGTTCTCAAAGTGGTGTTTTAAGAGATGTGAGATCCACAAGCGCATTTTTGGTCGACAAATACAAAATGGATTCACAAATGCCTGATCGAAAGTTGTAAATGTTAAAGAGATATTCAAAGATCTTTTTTTTATTTATCTTTTTTTATTTGTAAAAACTTTTTGCGTATTTGCAGATCCGTTTTTGCAAATCTTTTAAATGCATTTGTGGATGGTGTTTTACATTTACAAATCACATATTTACACACAAATTATTTTTATGTTCACACAAATAATGATGAGACATCTAAGCCCATAGATGTGACCATTATCCTGCTTAAAACAATCTGTATTCATTGTTTTCACATCAACACATTTATAATCCCATTATTGTGGTGGAAAGCCAGCTGAAACAACATTCTGCTTTGTTTTCATTTTCAAATCTGCTTGACAGTTTATGGTATAGCAACATGAAAAATGTTCATTCAAACTATCTTGTGGTATATACAATAGGACAACATATACTGTATATGTAAAGCTGTAGCAGCACACAGATTTATTAAAAGGACACTTTTCTTTAAACATGTAATTGACTCCAGCTCTGACCCTTCCAACACGAAGCTGTTGAAATCTGTCACACATGTTGAAGAGAGATTTGAACAAATACTGTTATTGAATACTGTGAAGAATAATCTTCTGGGATTCAATGCAGAGCCAATGTTGAAGAATTGGAGACGGAGAATCTTTCATCAAACACGGAGATTTATTGAAGTAACGGCCGGAGAGGATACACTCAGTTTCATACAGTTAACCGTCTTCCACCGAGCGGACTCTCTGAAAAGGTTGAACAAAATACACCCAATATATATTGAAACAAGCGGATCTGAGATTTATGCGCCTGTCTCTGCTAACCATAAAACATAATGTACACACTGCAGGGCAACTTAGAGGCACCGGAAAGCCCCCCTTTCTTCAGAAAGCCAGGCGTCCGACCTTTGAGTTGACCCTGAGAACGACATGATGATATTCCACAGATTGAAGAACAACACTCTTAACCAGAGAAGAAGCTCTGCAGATAGGGTCCTAATTCCATATAAGGAGACAGACATGATTAAAATATTTCCCTAACAGCCCCTCCTTTTATCAATTAATTGATAACCAATTAACACTAGTCTAAGAATATTTTAGTCAATACTGTTAGGATATTATTATGGATTTACGCACCACGTTTCTAATATCCCCGCGTCCTTCTGAGCTGTTTTATATGGAAGAAATTCAGTGCCACCAAGTCAACCATACAGACTTTAATGGCAATATCACAATGCACCAGAAATCATTACATTCAATACACTACACATACAATAATACAATACTTACAACACAAAACATATACAACACAAAACATACAACACAAAACATACATACAACACATACATACAACCTGGTGATCACGTCAGCCGGCCAGCAGAAAGAGACTGAACACCGCTGTGTGTCCTGACTATATGCTGAAGCAATGGGAGGGATCTCTGATTCCCCTACTTTGATTGGCAGCCCCAATGTCCCCATCCCCCCAAATCTTGAGTTTCTCCATTCTCAGGTGGCAAGAGCATTTGCATACAGTGCAAGTCAACACATGCTGCCACCTCCCCCGCCAAATCCTTTGTCCTCCAAAACCACATGGTCTTCTCTGAAGTCACATGTGCTTGCTCCAAAGTCCAGCTCAGTTTTAACCCAAATCACTCATTTTTAAACTTATACATTTGGAGCTAACATGAATACATTCAAATATTCTACTGCAATCCCCCTTTTGATTTAAATCTAATAAATCAATTACTTTCAAGACATTCACATTCGTTCTGGGATTCAGACTATTTAAACGTTCAGAAATGGCTCCACATATCAACTTCATATGACCGTGTTAGAAATACTAAAATATGTAAATAGCTCCATACATTTATTACATCACCTAGTAACCACAAAGTTAAAACCCTTCAATCATTCTGATTGAGTATAGTCAATCGTCATAAGGTATAACCTTCACAGTGGTGATTCAATTAATCTGTAATCGGCAAAATTGCAGTGTCTTCAAGCTTTAACATTACTTCATGTATACTTCATTCCGCTTTAGTTTCAGAGCCACACATGAGATATTTAGGAGACAGCAAGTCTGTCTTCTCATACATATGAACAACCTGAAATGCCCTGCCTCCTTTCATCAGGAGAGGCAGCTGCAAGGTCAAATTCATATACAGTTCAGAGCCACACATGATATCAGTGCATTAAAACTTCCCAAAGAGTGGAGACATCTGTATGTCTCCAACATATCCCTCCTGTTTATACTCCGGAATAACATAGAACCTGGAAAGATACAAATGATTGTAAAAGATCAAAAATTCACATACAAAAGCACCCAAACGGCTGAGGTAGGTAAATTGTATAGGCACATGTTTTAATGTAATCCCCATGGTCCAATTCTTTCTCGGTACATCGTCAGTTTCTATCCCTCAGACCCGTTACTGTTTCCCTGCTCACGTCCACTCTTTAAATTCCACTGGGTTCTGTTGGTTTCTTCACTGGTTTGAGACAAGCGACCCTATCGGACACCTCCCTTTGTAGCCAGACTTCACCACAGTAGAGGCGAGTTTCTGTGTTTCAGGTTTAAACAGCTTCACAGTCAGATGTATCCAGGATGGTCTCTCCGCCAGTCTAACTGCAGTCGATGTAGACAGGAGTGTTTGTTAGGGACCCTCCCCCTTTGGCGAGTGCCTGCTCCTCCTCTTTATCGCTCTGGTGAACACTCACTCTCCTGGTTTCACTGTCTGCGTAGTGTCAGGTACTTCCATCCGTGGCGAGACCCGGAACTCCCGATACTGCGTCCTTGGATACGCTTCCCACACCGTGGAGTCGCCACCCTTGCTTGGTCAGATACAGCAGGCCCAGCACGAGGAGGAGGATGACAGCTTTCACACATCCTTCCTGGAGGTTTCCCCACTGCGCACTGATTCCAGTGGTACCAGATGTCTCCTTTCCCTTCCAAGCGGACAGCGTGAGATGTCCTCTGCATCGCCCGATGGGGTCCAGAGAACCTGGGTCCCAGCCAGTTGGGGTCTGATGTCCCCTTTTTGCCTCTGTAATCTGTGTGGAGAAATCTGATACAAATCTCTCAACCCTACGCTCAGGGCTCCTGGGAACTGGTGACCATGAGTGAGCTCAAAGGAGACAAACCTGTCCCTTTGTTAATTGAGCTCCTGATTTACATAAGAACTAGGGGCCATGCGTCTAACCATTTCATGCCTGTCTCTTCACATGTTTTCTTATATCTTAGTAATATATTTTATTTCATGTTTTGTACTCATAAAACAATATGACATTGTCCAGAATAGTAGTTAACTTTATATAACTTTTACTCTTTCTAATCTTTTCAAACATCTTAATTGTCTTGTCTCTCTCTCTCTCTCCTACATACTTTTTCCAACTTCACTCGTGGTATTTTAACCACCTTTTATCCTTCTGAGCAAGATATCACTTCAACACATTTAATTTCTTGCCCTGTCCATCTATTTCAGTCTTCTTTACTGCTATTTTTAATTTACCAATTGATTAATTCATGGTTAATACAACTTTTTATCTTTACTTATTTATCAAGTCAATTCAATTTCTTTAAATTTGTTTCTTTAAAATACATTAGTAGATACCTTGTGGAGTATTCACAATAACTAATCCTCTCTAGGATATGAAATCCATTCATCTTTAACAAGATACTATTTCCCTATTTATTTTTAGTTCATGATAACAATGGTATAAAAACCACACGTTTTACTCATAGCTAGTTTCTATGTCAAGATTATTATGTGTGACATAATAATCAGATGTCTTCTTTTATCCATCTGTTCTCTTTTCTCTTCAGCCTTCAACAACCTTTTCTTATTTCCATTTCTAACCAGTCTTTTACTTATAATCTGTCCCTTTCCTAGGACAGGTAAATACATCCTGCTACTGTAGTGTTCACAAATAAATCTCCATGCAAACTGCTACTGTACACTCAAAAGTGATCTGTTTCTATTTTGATCTATTTTGAAAAGTCAGCTTTTTGAAAACCAACATGGCTCAGTTCAAACTTTTGTTTCAAAACAAAACTCCTCATCTCTTCCCGACATGATTTGACATAAAGATGATTTGCTACCACTATTTTTCATTGTGATATTTGTTCAAACAGAGACTGCATCTGTCTCTGGACTTAAATATATGCCTGATGGCAGTATTATGCATAAAAAATAAAAATAAGTGTCCAGGATTTTAACCTCTGTCATTAAAGGACTGTATAAAAATAAGACATGTCATCTGATTAATCTAAAATCAGAATTTAACAGAATTTGTGTCGTACATCCCACCATTTTTAGGGACGCCTAATTAACATTCTCAAATCTTCAATTAACTTCACCTAAAAAGCTAAAACAGTGTTGTTTTATGATACCTAAAAAAATACTACAATAGATTTTAGACTATAAAAATGTAAATATCAAATTCCCATTGTCTAACAACTCCCCCTTTTCTGAAAAAGAATCCCATTTACTGTGGTTTCACTTTCAGAAACATGAAGAAAGAATGGTAATGCATAGGAGGCAGAGGCACATGCTG
The DNA here is from genome assembly GCA_902827135.1 of Harpagifer antarcticus. NCBI lineage: Eukaryota > Metazoa > Chordata > Actinopteri > Perciformes > Harpagiferidae > Harpagifer > Harpagifer antarcticus. The sequence continues at coordinate 532,722 of CADEHL010000132.1, forward strand.
TGACCTGGGACCTTTATGACCCTGGCGTCCTGCTGCAAAGTGTCCTCCGGTATTTGTTTTACGACACTGGCCTCCTGCTTCATCGTAAATGAAGTTTGGGCTCAGTTTGAGATTTGTGATCTGAGTTAGAGACAACAGTATTTTGCATTGTTCTAAAATATTCGACTCGTTCTGCGACATAGTCCAGAATGTCGCCATCTGTAGGCACCTCCGTGACTTTAACACCACGAGGGAACAGAAGAGTGTTAAATTCATCTGCTTTTATGGGGCTGTGGATAGCCATTGCACCCGGGAGATTTGGTCTGTGACGGGAGGAATTGTAATTCCCCTCATTGCGAGGGCAGCATTGTGACAAACCCTCCTCAATCTATCTAGTGCCTGCGTCTGTTCGTTCCATTTGCTACGAGCAAACCATCTGGGTTTCTGTTCGTTTAGGTGTGCAATTTGCTTTACAATCTGTCTTTCATCTAAGTTAAATCTATCCATGTTGTGTTACAAGCATGGTTAGATTTGTAACAGAATACAAAATTAACTGTATTTAGCGCTATATTTGCCTAAAAATGTTAACAAACACCAACTACAAATTAAAGATAAATTGATTTAGCAAAATGAACTCTTATGTGATTCAAAAATGTGACAAAAGAACAATGATTTGTCTTACACAAGATTGTAGTCTAACAGAATGGCTCTTGACCACATGGGGTCAAATAACTTGGATGACCGGGGGCAGGGAAAAGGAGACTCAAACATGTGCAGAGAGAAATCACACTGCTTGCAGTCTGAGTTCACTAACAATTAAACCATACAAGGCCAGTTCATAACACACAAATTGTCCTCTTTGTATGTCTAATCTAGGTAGAATAATCCACTATTATATTTAATTTGAATGTACTTAATTCTCTGAAAATCAATCTCTTAATCTGTTCCCATTGCTCCCGGTAATTACCTGGAATTTCAGAATCGTTTTTAGCATTCTGTCGTTCCATATTCACTTCGCTTTTATTTATCTGACTCAATTAATATGTGCATTTCGCTTTTATTTATCTGACTCAATCAACATGTGCACTTCGCTTTTATTTATCTGACTCAATTAACATGTGCTCACATGTATTAATATACTGGGCTATTGTCGTAGTTACTATTAACGCGCTTCCCGTCTTCAATACCGGTCAGCAATGTAATATTTAACCTCAGCGCTTGAAGCTAAACTCATATAAGAATGTAAAAGGTGTACTACCCCCTTTCAGCCACTAGATGGCAGCAGCAGACCACAAATGAGCCTCACTCATCCGTGTGCTTCATTGAGATCTATAAATATTGAGTAATTACCATACCACAGAACTCCGGCCCTTAGCTAAAGAGCGTTCGTCTGTGCTGTAAAACCCCTCAGTTCTAGCCGGCGACCCGATCTGAAATATCGGGTTTCCAGGTCTGGCGTGTGGGAATGAAACCTCACAACCCCCAGTCTGCACCGTCTCTTACGCCACTGTGGACTAGACTACCACAGATCCGCGCTAAACCGTTCTTATGTACGCCACTCAGGACTTTATCTACCTGTAGATCCGCGCCAAACTGTAATCAATAACAATGTCTATGTACGCCACGCCGGACTCATATCTACCTGCGATCAACGACTATGTTTCTAAATATGCATTGTATATCCCATTTAAACTTTAAAAACACTGTGAAACGCCTTCAGACAATCCTAACATTTTAGTGTATTCAATCACAGACAATCGATGTACCAAACAGGAGTCTGAAATACCTTTGAGTAGTGTAGGGCCCTTGTGATTGTCTGAAGCGTTTAAAAGCGCTTATTCTCGACCCAATCCGGTCGTCTGAATCCTCCTCAGCTCATTATCTTGTACGTCGGGGGCACCATCTGTTAGGATATTATTATGGATTTACGCACCACGTTTCTAATATCCCCGCGTCCTTCTGAGCTGTTTTATATGGAAGAAATTCAGTGCCACCAAGTCAACCATACAGACTTTAATGGCAATATCACAATGCACCAGAAATCATTACATTCAATACACTACACATACAATAATACAATACTTACAACACAAAACATATACAACACAAAACATACAACACAAAACATACATACAACACATACATACAACCTGGTGATCACGTCAGCCGGCCAGCAGAAAGAGACTGAACACCGCTGTGTGTCCTGACTATATGCTGAAGCAATGGGAGGGATCTCTGATTCCCCTACTTTGATTGGCAGCCCCAATGTCCCCATCCCCCCAAATCTTGAGTTTCTCCATTCTCAGGTGGCAAGAGCATTTGCATACAGTGCAAGTCAACACATGCTGCCACCTCCCCCGCCAAATCCTTTGTCCTCCAAAACCACATGGTCTTCTCTGAAGTCACATGTGCTTGCTCCAAAGTCCAGCTCAGTTTTAACCCAAATCACTCATTTTTAAACTTATACATTTGGAGCTAACATGAATACATTCAAATATTCTACTGCAATACTCAAATCAATGAACGCCTTCAGAGTCTGAGATCACACACATTAATCACATCATAAAAGTAAGCAGAATTGAAACATTTCTATTACCTTGATTGAACACAGTCAATCATAATAAAAATCATCTCTCCTCCGTGTCTGATATCATTTGTCAAAAGCACAATAATAAACACACATGTAATACAAAATATAATGGCAAAATATATGTTTCAAAAATAAGATCTTTTATCATTTATCACTCAGTTAATCTCATTCTTCAAACACAAATGCAAAGTCAGCTTACATCTCAAAGATTTACTTCAAGGCAATTACTTAAGCACAATTAGAATTTAGGATTATAAGAAATCCAAATGAGGTATAAAAACTGAATCATGAGAGATCCAGGATAAAATTCTCAGTGATGAATCTGTAATCTGTAAAGTTCAATGTCCTCAATCTTAACATTATTTTACGTTTACTTTAATACGCTTCATTCAAGAGTAAGGCATTTTAGTAGTTACATACATTTCATTCAAATACATTTGTTCAATATCTGAAAAGGAAGAATCAGATATTTATTGTATAACAACCTGAAAAGGAAAAATCAAAACATCTGTTCTTTATTCTGAAAGTCAACTGTAATCAATTTATTAATCACTGAAACGGGGGTACCCATGGGCCAGAAACTGCGATGGAGACCCATGGATCTCGCAATTCCTTGTTGTACATCAATATTATTTCATCTGCAGTTGAATACCCCACAATCCTCTGTGGGGCCTGGAGAGCAGTTTTGGCGCACCTGCGTATGGCCAATTTAACTACAGTTATCAAACAGGTCATTAGGATTAGCACACCCAAGATAAACACTGCAACAGTAACAACAAATTTAACCAACCCCGCTCCCCAGGATCCAATAGTTCCACTTAAATCTCCAAATGTAAACCCATGTGTTTCATGCAATTGTTTTATTCCCCGAGCAGTATCATGTGCCATATCCAGAACTTCAGGTGTAGCATCAGAGATGAAAGAACAACACTCAGACCCAATCACCTTACATGTGCCTCCCTGAGCAGCGAGGAGGAGATCCAACGCCATGCGATTCTGTAGTGCTACTGTCCTCACTTCCTGCAATTCTTTGTGTTCAGCCAACATCGCTGTGTTAGATACATTTAGCATTTAGTGACAGGTGAATTGGGGACTTTATAATCTGGTTTCCTCGATGTGCATTGTACCTCATTCATTATCAGTTTTCTTAATTGTTCCATGGTAGTACACCATAATTCTGAGGGCATGTTGGAGGGCATGGTGTTGAGTGCTATTCTTACCACCTCCTTTGTTCTCCCGAACCACTGGTACTGGTTTTGCGGATACATTCCCCATGTCAAGTAATCATCACCCTTGATTGAAGACACAGCAAACACAATAATACAGTTAGATGGGTTACATATTGAAGTTGAACAGTTAAAAGAAATAGTCTCTATTTCATGAGTGATGTCGACGATCCTCTTCACTCTTCCTCCTTCTCTCTCTCTCTGTCTCTCTCGCACCATACTGAATGTCTGTGTGGTGTTTAGATACAACCTGTCCTTGTCGCTAGGCACTGATTTGCCCGTTGGTGTTGTTTTGCCCTCAGGGTCTGGACCCTGAGTAGTCAAGTCGTCTGCGCTCTTGGATAAGAGCACCTTATCTTCTCTCTCAGAGGGGCGAGAGCCCTCGCCACCTGTCGTTGAGATTTCCACAGCTTCATCTAGTAGGGCGTTCTTGGCCAGGTACAGCAAACCCAGGATGACGATGATGATGACTGCCTTCATACGCCAGCATCCGGTAGAGGGGAGAGACGACATCTGGAAGCGTGGATCCACTCTGCTCTGCCTTGGACTCTTAGGGCGGTTCTGGTCACGATCAACACCTGGAACGGACCTTTCCACCTGTGTGACAGGGAATCTTTTTCAAGAGATTTGATTAGTACATTATCACCAATCTTAAAAGGGTGGGTGGGCTCTTCCCCCGGCTGAGGGAGCCTGTCAGCCACCTGCCTGTGAAACTTTCTCAACATGTCAGTTAGATATTTTACATAGTTAGTCATGTAATCCTCTGTCCACAGAAGGGTGAGTGTGTGGGGTGATGCTGGGGGGCTAGACCCTGTGAACATTACTCTTCCCATCAATACTTCGTGTGGGCTGAGCCCTGTCGTTGCATTTGGTGCGCTTCTGATGGAGCACAGAACTAGCGGCAGCGCGTCTACCCATTTTAGTCCTGTGGTCAACATTGTTTTAGTGAGTTTCTCTTTTATAGTCAAGTTCATTCTCTCAACCTGGCCTGAGCTCTGCGGGTGATAGGGAACATGCAATTGCCATTTAAACCCTAACACTGTAGCTAGACTCTGGGTTATCTTAGAAATGAATGCTGGACCTCTGTCACTGTTAATCCCTGCTGGAACACCAAATCTAGGGATAACATCTTTGAGAAGACACTTTACAACTGTTCTAGCGTCTTCTTTTCTGGTAGGGTAGGCCTCTACCCATTTGGAGAACTGGCACACTATTACCAAAAGATATTTGAATCCTTGGCATGGTGGCATATGCGAAAAGTCAATTTGCATATTTACAAAGGGCCCTGAAGGGGGCGGTAGATGTTCATGCTGAACCAGACCACTTCTTCTTCTTGTTTGCTGGCATATCATGCATCTATCTACTAGGGTCTGTGTGGCTAGTGTGATGCCTGGGGCAAACCATTGTGACTTTATAATCCCATTCATCCCTCCTTTTCCTACATGTGATTTGCCATGTGCAACATGTGCCAGAACATGGAGGAACGAACGAGGACAGACCATCCGGCCGTCTGGGTGGAGCCACAAGCTGGACTCAGCGTCAAGTGTACAACCTCGTCTTAGCCATAAATCTTTCTCCCTAACATCAGCGCGGGCTTGCATTACCGCGACATCATTAAAGGAAGGCAAAGAAATCGGTTCTGTGGGTTGTGTCAGGGGGCATTGGAGCACCATAGAAGAACATGAAACTGCTGCTTGTTTAGCCGCGGTGTCGGCTAACGCATTTCCACGCGAAATAGGGTCATCAGAATTTGTGTGAGCAGCACATTTCACTACTGCTAGCTGTGCAGGGAGCAGGATAGCGTCTAACAACTGAGCTACCAACGCATGATGTTGAATAGGCTTACCAGCCAATGTTAAGAAACCGCGCATCTTCCACAAGACACCAAAATCATGGCACACACCAAATGCATACCTGGAGTCTGTGAAAATGGTTGCAACTTTTCCTTTAGCCAAAATACACGCCCTCAGCAGAGCATGCAACTCTGCAGCCTGAGCTGACGTGCCATTTGGCAAGGCCTGGCTTTCCAAAACCTCCCAGTCGTTCACAACAGCATAGCCTGCTAAATGTACTGTGTCAGACGGCCTGCTCGCAGATCCGTCTGTGTAGAGAATCATATCTGAATTAGGGATAGGAGTTTGCAACATATCAGCTCTGGGGGAAGAAGACATGTCAATCGTTGTGACGCAGTCATGTGTTATTTCAAAATCTGGAATTGGCACCAGTGTAGCTGGGTTTAGGGGGGGGGAACGTTTAAGAGTGATGTGTGGACTTGAAAGAATTACTGCTTCATAACCAGATCGCCTAGCTGCTGTCATATGCTGAGTAGCAGAGGTGTTCAGAATATGCAAAACTGCATGTGGGACATGTACTACACAGTCACTGGCCAGTACAATAGAAGAGGATTGTTTAATAACAATTGCAACTGCGGCTACTGCTCGCAGGCATGAAGGCATACCAAGTACCACAGGGGAAAGTCGAGACGAATAGTATGCAACAGGCCGGAAATTGGATCCATGCTTTTGTACCAAGATGCCAGTTGCAAAGCCCAACTTCTCATGGACGTGTAGATGAAAAGTTTGATGGTAGTCAGGAAGACCCAGGGCCGGAGCCGACGTGAGGGCTCGCTTTAAGTCTTGAAAAGCTGTGTGCATGTCCTCAGACCAGTGAACAATGTTAGGTGCGGCCTGCAGAGTGGCAGCACGCAGGACGGAATCCATGCCAGCGTACTCGTATATCCAATGTCTGCAGTAGTTTGCCATGCCCAAGAAGGAAAGCATTTCCTTTTTAGTTCTTGGTGGAGGAACTTTGTTCAACAGGCAGATTCTCGCAGGTGAGAGGAGGCGGTGTCCATCTCTCAGAATGTGACCCAAATACGTGACCTCAGTCTGGCAGTATTGCAACTTGGCCAGGGATGCTCTGTGTCCGCATTCAGAAAGTCTTTTCATGAGCAGAATGGAATCGATGCGACAGGCGTCTCTGTTAGGTGATGCAATCAACAGGTCATCAGCATACTGAAGGAGGGTGCTTCCTCCTGTCAGAATCAGAGTGTCCAGATCTCTTTTAACAGCTGCTGCGTACACAGTAGGCGACTCAACATAGCCCTGTGGGAGGCGCGTGTATGTGATTTGTTTACCTTTAAAAGTAAATGCAAACAGATACTGGCTTTCTGGATGCAAAGGAATAGAGAAAAATGCTGAACATAAGTCAATGACTGTGTAATACTTAGAGTCTGGGGGCAGAGAAGCAAGTATTGAATTAGTGTCAGGCACTATGGGAGCTGTTGGGATGACAATAGCATTAATAGCTTGCAAATCTTGGACGAAACGCCACTCATTAGGGCGATTGTGCTTAGGTATGGGTAGGATGGGGGTGTTGCAGGGACTTTCTGTGAATCTTAATACCCCTTGATCAAGCAGTGATTGGATGACTCCTTCAATTCCCAAAATGGCTCTATGGGGTAAATTGTACTGTCTGATAGCAGGCAATCTGGCATTGCTTTTAAGAGTCACTCTGTGGGGGGGAGCTGAACTGACAAAGCCCACATGATTCTTATGTTTTGCCCACAAACTGGGTGGCACATCAGCAAAGTCCGAAGGGGGGCCAAATTCTGTGGGTGGGGGTGGCTGTAAATGAAGGAACGTGCTTTGGGGGAGGGAAATGTCTTCAGTGAGACGCAGCATGTAAAAGTCTCCTCCAAAGTTGTTTACATTAGGTGTGTGTGTGTGGGAGTCGGAGACCATTGCTGCTTCCAACTGAGCATAGCAGTGGGCTGCCATTGCCCCCACCTCCTTGGGATCACTTCCTGGAGTGACAGCTAGTATAACATGAGGGATGGTGTTTTTATCTAGAAGGGCCTGCTGTGCAGGTGTCAGTTTAAGGGGCAACACACATCCTTGTGGTCCCAAAAACAGAAATTGCTCGCATTCCAACTGATCTGAGCTGTTGCAAAAACCACTTACTGATAGCGCATAATTCTCTGATGGGTTAAAAGCAGCTGTGCAATGACATTTCAACACAGGCCGCATAAGAGACATTAAGGAGGCGCACACAGGAGAAGTACCAGCAATTTTCTGAATCCCTGTTGTGGAGAAAACAGAAATCATATTGAAATCTGGAAATGACCAACAATAAAGGTTGTCCTTAGATGATTGAATGAATTGGACAGCCTGGTAAACTTTACTGTCAGGAATAGTTAAAAACAAACCATCCGGAGTACAATGTATTGTTGCCTGTAATTTACAAAGTAAATCTCTGCCCATCAAATTAATCGGACTTCCATCTGAAATAATGAAAGAATGTTGCACATTTGACCCATCGATTGAAACATTAGTATTCTCTGAAATGGGTTCGGACATAAGAACGCCAGAAACGCCCATTGTTGTAACAAAATCATTTGTTGCTTCACACACTTTCTCCCTAGTGCGTACTGCTGACAATGTGGCGCCGCTGTCAATCAAAATATCTACAGCTGTTCCACTAAAATCAACGGGCATAATCGGATCTTCACGCGGGTTATTAGAAAGGCGAATTGTTGCTGCTTGAATGGGGAAATGTTGTGAATCTGACCGTATTTCTTCTCTATGGCAGCTCCATCTCCTATTAAACCCACTTTGCAGACTGTGTTGCTCATGTGGAGCCTGTCTGTCATAGTGTTGCGGGGACATTATTGCAGGTTGCCTGGGTGGCTGGGGGAGAGCAGGCAAAGATTGTGCATTCTGTTGTGCACCCCATCTCTTTTCACACTGTCCAGCCCAGTGATCCATGGACCCACAAACGTGACACGGCTTTTTTGGATTTTTGTTCTGCTGTTGTCTATTCTTATCATGATAACCCTGTGATTTTCCATGATTTTGATACTGCTGTGTGCGGTTCTGTCCCTGAACCTGTTGGAAATTATCTGCGCCCTGATAAGCCTGTGTATTTTGAGGCAATTGTTGCATCATTTGAGTATTTCTAGGATGCAAAAATATCTGGCTCATATGCAAGGCACGCATTGTGGCTATTGTGGCTTGCCAGGTCTTAATTTGCCATTCAGGTGTTGCTATCATGTAGGCACGAGCTGCCTCTGGAGTTAGGCTCTGCACTAAACTCTGAATCGCGAACAAATCATTTCCTTCCCTTTTAATGCCTGCATTATTATCCCATACGGTCATGAAACGCTGGATAAATTCTGGGACAGTTTCTGTTGGGTTCTGTACGCAAGCCAACACTTGGGAAAAATCTGTGTGAGTTTTAGCGCATGCTCTAACAGCCAAAGCAGCGACATTCTGAATCCACATGTCGCGCGTCTGTGTCAAAGGCCAATCGCCTGCAGGCGTGCATGCAGGGAATTTAAACTCATCTTTGCATGTGGACCAATCTGCCTTGTACGTTAGGATTATCAGCTGTTTCACATCATGAACCAAACAGTTATAAACTGAGCAGACATTAGTCAACCATGACAGATACTCATCTGGACTTTTAGTGGGATTTGGAGCGTGATTAGTGACATCCATGACCTCCGCGGGTGTCCAAGGTTTATAAACTGGAACCTCTCCTATCAGAATTTTCGGGGCGGTTACAGTGTCGGCAGAATTATTATTTGGAGATGTTTGCGTTTGCATGATTCTTTTACGCTGGACAGCCCTCGGAAAACTGCTGCCGTACGGCGTGGCTTTATAGTCGTATAGACGGAGCGGCGGAGTGAAAGGAGGGGGGCTCCGTGGCTGGCTGCTGTCTGAAAAATCCCCCTCCGTCTCCTCTGCCCTGTTCTCTTGTTGTGTCACATCTAGTCCGTTATAATGTCCTGGCTGGTATCTCAATCTATTTTTATTTATGATAGCTGCCGCTGACATTAACAGATCATCATCGGAGTTTCTTGCAGCAGTATTTGAGAGATCAGTTGCGGGAATCAGTTGTGTACAGAGAGAGACAGCCTGCTGCTCTTCCAGCAGCCCTGCGTCTGTTAAAATGCAAATGAGCTGATCTGGGCTGGGAGACTTTCCTTGTCTTTTCAGCCAATCAAAAATGACAGATTTAGCTATGGCTCCTGCGTCTTCTCCGTGTCTTTCCCTAATTCTTGACATGTTTTCTGATTTAACATCGAACGCAGCCTCTAGACTGAGCAAATGACAAGTCGCCGCACATTTGGAAATTCTTTCAATTAAAGCTTTGAGCTCTGTGGAGGCTATTTCTTTACCAACTGATTTTTCATTCTTTCGTTCATCATATCCTCTTTTCTCTGCAATAGACATCCAAGCTTTGAGACAACCCGACATGTATCCTATATCCCAGGACGGGTTCGGATCATTTTTCACAATTTGAAATGCTTGCCATAAAACTGCCATGTCAAAGCTCCCTGTCAACGGCCAGTCAAATTGAATCTTTCCTTTCTGATTATTTTGTTGTGAGTGCTCACAAAGTAAAGAAGTAAACGGCATAACTTTAGACCAATCCAAGCTTCTTCCTATAATCCCAGACGGCATATTGGGTGAAAACATGTGAAGATAGTGGGTCTCTGTAACTGGATTTTTAGAAAAAGTTTTATTGCGTTCATTAGTTTTCCTCTTACCAACTGACTCCTTTGTGGACTGAGAATTACCCATGTTTAACGGTTAGTACAATCAACAAACACTGCAGATTAGACAAACAAACATAAAACCACAGCAAACCTCCGTGTGACAGAAAGTTTAATTTAATCCGAATAAAGAGAACTTCAGCGGGGGTTGGGAAATATAATTAATATGAGTGCCTTCTTACTCATATTAGCTTAGACTGGATCTGTTGAAGAGCAATAACGAATTTATCCTCAAATCAACAACCACTATGCTAATTTAGTGGTGGATTCCCTCTGTCCAGAGAATAAAACCATCAGTTTATCCTCCGTATTTATCAACCCATACTTTTCTTACAACAATGAAAAAAATGATCGTTTAATGACACACTCTCGCATTCCGCCTCATATATGACAATCTTAGTTTAGTTCCTAAAACGACTATGGTGCGAGGAAAAGAATATTATACCACTAAACTGAATTTCTTTCTGCTCTACTGCGCTCCGCAGGGGGGGGGGGGGGGGACACATGCAGGCCCGTTCTCCTTCTCTGCAGCAGCACAGGGTCCGCTTTAAAACAGCTGCTTTATTTTATTTTGACCGCTGAAGTCTCCAGAATTCGGCGATTTGTTTCAATACAAATCCATAACATTGCTCTAATGCAGAAATCCACTTTACTGATTCTCTATTTTAAGGTCTCTCCGAAATTTAAATAGAGACACCGAGAAAAAAATGTGCAGCCTTTCAGCTTCACAGGTAATTTTGATATCGTCAATCACAGATCCTGGTAAGGCAATATTCAAATAGATTTGAAATTACACTTACCAGTATTCTGAAGATATATTTGATATTCTGTCGTGACGCCAATCTGTGAAGAATAATCTTCTGGGATTCAATGCAGAGCCAATGTTGAAGAATTGGAGACGGAGAATCTTTCATCAAACACGGAGATTTATTGAAGTAACGGCCGGAGAGGATACACTCAGTTTCATACAGTTAACCGTCTTCCACCGAGCGGACTCTCTGAAAAGGTTGAACAAAATACACCCAATATATATTGAAACAAGCGGATCTGAGATTTATGCGCCTGTCTCTGCTAACCATAAAACATAATGTACACACTGCAGGGCAACTTAGAGGCACCGGAAAGCCCCCCTTTCTTCAGAAAGCCAGGCGTCCGACCTTTGAGTTGACCCTGAGAACGACATGATGATATTCCACAGATTGAAGAACAACACTCTTAACCAGAGAAGAAGCTCTGCAGATAGGGTCCTAATTCCATATAAGGAGACAGACATGATTAAAATATTTCCCTAACAAATACCATTCCAAACACACAATTAATATGCTATCCTCAAAGCCACTAGACTCCAGTCAGACAAACTGTGTAATTACACTTAGTTTACTATCCGTTAAAACAAGAGAGCAGAGTCTTTCCAGTGTTCTAAGAGGCAGAAGCAGTGGTTTCTCTTTCATTAATACCTCTGCATGTCCTTCCCTCTCAGCCCTGCAGTATACCTAAAAGCCCATTCCCATTCATTATTTCCAGATTGTTTACTTTACTTCTGACCTAGCTTCCCAGCCTCTGTTCTGCCTGTCTGACAGCGCCTGCCCTCAGCCTGACCTCTTCTAGATCAGTTAGCCTGTTTCCTTCTGCCTACCAGGTTTTGATGTTCACTGTTATTGGACCTCAAGTCAAACTGACCATTCACTTATCCTGTCCGTTCCAAGTCAGGCATCTCTGTTCAAAGCCTTTTCTCTGCTTAGCCCCAACAACTTTACCATTTCATAAAAGGACTCACGCAAAGGATTTACAGGTGAGGAAGTAACATACAAATGCATTAGAATATGCATGTTTTAGGACATCAAACTCAGTTGAAAATGCAGTGCAAGTGTTGAACTGTAGATTATGAGGATGAGCGATTAGACAGTGACAATAATTAAAGCACAAGAGGCTGCTATATAAACAGTCCAGCAGAGGGAGCGAGAAGGGGTGTACTCCTGAAGGAGGTCAGCCAGCAGGTTATGGAGAGCTTTGTAGGTTAGCAGGAGATTTTCGTAGTTGATCCGGGGCTGAACAGGGAGCCAGTGCAGTTGGATGAGGATAGGGGTGATGTGGTCAGAGGATTTAGTGTGGTTGATGATCCGGGCTGCAGAGTTCTGTATGATTTGAAGTTTATTGATGAGTTTGGTGGGAATGCCTGAGAGGATGGCGTTACAGTAGTGGATGCGGGATGTGACGAATGCGTGAACCAGGACTTCAGTGTGTGATTGAGACAGGGATGGGCGGAGTCTGGAGATGTTGCATATGTGGAAGAATGCAGTCCGGGTGATGTTATGTATGTGAGTTGCAAATCTGAGGGTGCTGTCCAGGATGACACCAAGGCTCTGAACTTGGTTGGAGAAGGGAACGGAGAAACCATCAATGATGAGGTTGGAGGCAGGGGGGGGTGGAGCTCTGGAGAGGGTTGATGTGTTGCCAACAAGCAGGGCTTCGGTTTTGCTGCCATTGAGTTTCAGGAAGTTCCTGCTCATCCAGCTCCTGATGTCCTGGAGGCAGGTGTAGAGAGAGGATGGGGGGGGGTGGGATCCATGCAGGCATGATGATGCCCCAAGATTACCTCTGTGGTTAGTAGGTGTAGATTCTGTAAATATGCATCACTTGTGTTCCCTTTTGTAACGCTTCATATGTTGGTACAGTAGCTGTTTTCATTATTGTGCCATGGTCCTGTATACAAATGCGATCAAATAAACTTGTCGCTTCTAACTCTTTGGATGGATTGCTTCATTTTCTCAGCTGAATACACAACACATTATTACTGTCACAAAAACCATATGCACATCGTCATGGGAGATTCAGCAGAGGGTTATTATGAGACTCAATGATCACTGTTGCTGCCTTGCTGTGGGTCATTTAACTAGCTGTCACAGAGAATAATGCACAAGAGATAAATGTGTTCTTCTGTAAGGAGAGCACTGAAACATCGATATCAGGCTTCTGTCTTCTCAAATCCCTGTTTGCTCTCTTTCTCACACGCCTGTGTGTCCCTCCATTTGCGTCACACATGTAGCTATTTTGGTCCTGCTTTCTTGTGTTTTGGTGAGGGGGTGGGGTGGGGGGCAAGCGCCTGCCCATTAGGTATGAAAGGCACTGGTCCGATAGCATGTAATCTCTCATTAAGGAGAGATTAAATAAAGGGTGTGTGTGTGTGTGTCCTCTTGAACCCCATTCTCCATGTCTAAAAAATATGTTAAGCTGCTTACTAAATCAATTTCCTGTGAAAGTCCTTGGCAACCAGAAAGACATTTAGCTCCTGTTTTCACAAATGTGCTCCTAGTATTTCATCTTCCATGCATCTGATCAACATTCAACATGCAGGAAGCAACAGCGACCTGTTCTACGCTAACAAAGTGTCACTGATTTCACGCATTGGGAATAAGAGCTTGTAAAAAAAGGTCAGGTAGGACAACAAACACAAGTTGTCATACAGTATTGTAGCATTAATCACACATTGAGAACGGCTCTGATCCATCAAAGTGACACTAAAGGCCCGGACACACCAAGCTGACACCAAAGAACTCACACAGACGGACCCCCGACTGTTGCGTCGCCTCACGTCTCCTGCGTCTTGGCCATGTGTCGCACTGGAACACACCGCAAAGACTTCAGCCGACGGCCAAGCAGCATGTACGAACTGTGCATGCGTGAGTGGCAATAACTCTCCTTACCAGCAGGCGGCGGTAGTGTGTATTCGTCATTCAAAAGAGGCAACAACCGGAAGACAGACTGCGTGATACACCGAGAGAAGAAGAACAGACTGCGTGATATAAACAATCAACACATTTTCACTCTACAACGAGAAGTTCATGGGGCTTTCCCGAACCTGTGTCGAGAGCTGGAGTTAAATGAAATCTCAGATTTGCCTTCTTAATAGTTCAGTCAGACAACTCACGTGTTTCTTAATATGTTTATTATAGCAGCATATACACTGAACAAAAATATAAATGCAACACTTTTGTTTTTGCTCCCATTTTTCATGAGATGAACTCAGTATTGTCATACTGATATTCTATACACACTGAGAGAAATGTAACATTTGTGATATTGGGCTACATAAATAAACATTGATTGATTGATTGATTGATTGATTGATTGATTGATTGATTGATTGATTGAAAGAAAGATCTAAAACATTTTCTATATACACAAAATAACCATTTCTCTCAAATATTGTTCACAAATCTGAAAAAATCTGTGATAGTGAGCACTTCTCCTTTGCCGAGATAATCCATCCCACCTCACAGGTGTGGCATATCAAGATGCTGATTAGACAGCATGATTATTGCACAGGTGTGCCTTAGGCTGGCCACAATAAAAGGCCACTCTAAAATGTTCTCTAGAGTGCTCACTATCACAGATTTTTTCAGATTTGTGAACAATATTTGAGAGAAATGGTTATTTTGTGTATATAGAAAACGTTTTAGAACTTTCAGTTCATCTCATGAAAAATGGGAGCAAAAACAGAGTGTTGCATTTATATTTTTGTTCAGTGTAGTTTAAGTTTGGCGTCCAGGCTCGGGCCTCATCACTCCACAGATGTACAAAGAACATTGAGTGATGATTAGATAACTATCTCCCGAGCCTACAGGTGGAAGCTGGGGTGGAGCTGGGTCAGGCAAGCAGCAGCAACATGAAACACAGCAGCAGGAACATGAACATGAACGCAGCAATAGCAAGTGAACACAGCAGTGGCAGCAGCATCCGACCATCCGTGCCATCCGACCTCTGCAGCTCATCCAGAATGCAGCGGCTCGTCTGGTCTTCAACCTTCCAAAATGTTCCCACACCACTCCGCTCCTCCGCTCCCTTCACTGGCTCCCGGTAACTGCTAGAATCCACTTCAAGACACTGGTACTTGCATACCATGCTGCGAATGGATCTGGCCCTTCCTACATCCAGGACATGGTTAAACTGTACACCCCAGCGCGTGCACTACGCTCTGCATCAGCCAAACGACTCGCTGCACCCTCGCTGCGAGGGGGACCCAAGTTCCCATCAGCAAAAACACGTGGATTTGCTATCCTGGCTCCAAAATGGTGGAATGATCTCCCCATTGACATCAGGACAGCAGAAAGCCTGCACATCTTCCGGCGCAGACTGAAAACTCATCTCTTTCGACTCCACTTTGAGCGATAGAATTACTAACAAGGCACTTATATACTAATAAAGGACTGGCTTATCTATAGCCAGTTGAGTAGCACTTGAAATGTTTGGCTCTATGAAACCTGATGTACTTATATGATTCTGTTTTCTTCAGGGTTTAGTCTTCCTGGTCGTATGTACTTATTGTAAGTCGCTTTGGATAAAAGCGTCAGCTAAATGCAATGTAATGTAATAAGCAGCAGCGAGGCAGAGGCAGAAGCAGGAAGACCTGGCAGCTTAAATAGTGCGGTATGTTTAGGAGAATTTGTTTGGTTGGTTGTAAGAGGGACGAGGTGCGTCACATGTTAATGTATGATTGGTGCTCGAGTTGACTGTCTGAACTAGCTCGCAGGCTTCGCCCCATTTTGTTTGGGTCCTTCACTTCCGTTTCACTTCTCATGCACTGATTCGCTAGCTGAACAGCCAATCCAGTGATTTCTTTTGCCGACAGCCACCGGTTAGACATGTTGAATCGGTGGGTTTTCGGCCGAAAAGGTGTCGGCACGGCTGAAAAGACACGACGGTGCGGGACCCACCAATCTGAGTAGGGCGTGTTTCATCGTCGTCCCGACGCCCATCGACGGCCAAAATCGGCTTGGTGACCAAGCAGACACCAGAGAACTCCTGCGTCTTGGCCTTGTGTCGCACTGGAACCATAGACTGTATATATAAATGGACGTAGTGTCCGTGACGTCACCCATAGGATTCTGCAGAGTTGCCAAGAAGCCCTTAGTAGGCGGAGTCGGCCACTAACGGTTTGACAGCAACGTCAGAGTCTAATCCCGCCTACTCCAAATAAGGGCAAAGAGGCGGAGCCGAGGCGGGACCTGCCTCCGAACTGGAAGTAAACAGAGCTAGCTCAAGCTAAGAAGCTAAGCGAACATGAAATACATGCATACCAAGTTACTGCAAACAGTGTAGTTCCCCTATATAAACGTTACATTCATAATCAAATGAGACAATCTGCAAGAGAATTAGCTATATGTTGTTATTCTTAATGCTTGTCATTCACACGTTAAGAAAAGAAGTACCGATATATAGCAGAACAATTGTGGCGATGTTCAGCTTAATAAGCCTTGTTCAACATAATTTATTTAGCTAATACTACAGCAGGCGAACCAAGTCTGCGTTTCGCTGCATTCCTTGATCTCCAGTTATAACGACGGACTCCACCGCCGGAGCTAACGGAGCCGCAGGGGGCTAGCTCCAGCCGGCGTCCCGGAGCTAGCCCACTGCGGCTCCGTTAGCTCCGGCGGCCACCACTGGGATAATTGGGTCCCCTATTAACATTTACTCCCGTTTAGCATTATGGGCGTCATAGCCATAGACTATAAAAGTCTTACCCAAGGCTGAATCATAAACTAAAATGTATATGTATGCATAAAGGGTTACGTCCTTAGCTGGCTAATAAGTAATAAGCTAAGCTACCAAGCACACAAACACCTGTGAACGGGGTTAACATGTATAATATTATAATTTTAGACTTCTTGGAAGTTCTGTTAGTACATTCAAGTGCACAGCACGACATTTTAATTGTCTGGTATTTGTAACAATATTCCCTAAAAGGCACAATCACCACGAACACGGCTAAAGCTAAAGGGTCAAGTACAGTACTATGACTAACTAACGTTGTAGCCTCTATGGTTGTAGCCTAGCAGAGTGGACAAGTTGCTGTTAGCTGACAGTGAGGCATGTACGCGTCCATCAAAGTGACCACGCCCTAATTTATGCAAAAACGTTAAGACCTAATATAAATAAAAGGGTCGTGTTAGAAAACAATTCACTCACAGATTCATAATCATGAAGGTGGAATCTAACTATATCAATAATAATATTTATTGCATCCATGGGTAGAAACATGTTTTTTTCAGCCGTAAAGTTGGGCATTTTAACATGGGGGTCTATGGAAATTGCTCCTTTCTGCAGCCAGTCCCTAGCGGCCCATGTATGAACTGCAGTGTGTGGGACTTCCGTATTGGCGTCCCGGCTGTTCCCCAGAGTTTGCCGCTTGACTGGAACACACCGCAAAGACTTCAGCCGAGCACGTACGAACTGCGCATGCGTGAGTGGCAATAACTCTCCTTACCAGCAGGCGGCGGTAGTGTGTATTCGTCATTCAAAAAGGCAACAACCGGAAGACAGAGAAGAAGAACGACTACGTGATATAAACAAACAACAAATAGCGTGTGCGTTCCATTTTCACTCTCGTCCATTGAAAACATGTTTCGCGCGGTACTGGAGCCATTGGAGTGTTGCTTGTGGAAGACATTCTTAAGCAGCCGTTTCGCTTCTCATGCACTGATTCGCTAGCTGAACAGCCAATCAGAGTGATTTCTTTGTCCGACTGCCTGTGGCCGACGCACGGCCGATTCAACATGTTGAATCGGCCGTGCGTCGGCCAAATAAGGCGTCCAGGATGACACCAAGGCGGCCAAATAATGCGTGTCACGGCAGACGGTGCGGGACATACCAAATTGAGTTTGGGCGACAGGGCACGCTTCGTCGTCCGACTAACGAAAACAGCCGATTTCGGCCTGGTGTGTCAGGGCCTTACTCTTAAGCCCCACAGACCCGGTTCCGGGGCCGAAATCGCGTGATTTGCAGGAAACAACGTCTAAGGAACCTTAATATTTAATAAACTATGAATATTTGATATCCATATAACGGAAAAAAAACTAATTTAACTGATCTTTTTCATTTTTATTTTTTTTTAAAAACACACAATGACCCTCTGAATTAGCCCCGAGTGAAAAATGCGAACCTATTACTGCACCGAAAATCACTCCTAGCTCCCTTATTACTTATCCTAGTTGCACATCCAACACATCGTTTATGATCGTAAAGACAGAGAATCTAACGGTGCCCACCTCAACACTGAAAGATACAAACCTGCAACGTTATCAACAAAAACGTACATCAAAACATGTGGCGCTAGGTAGCCACAACCGCTAACATAGCTTACCTTGGTCAAAACTGGTCTTCAATGGCATTAAAACGATAAAAACGATGCTGTAGTTAATCCATAGGTTAATATCCAATGTGACTGTGTCCCCTTTGAAATGTTCTGATAATCTATAAGCAATAAAACTGCGTTTCCGTTTCTAGAAGTCAGAGCAGGGATATCCCTACGCTCTGCAACAAGATTGCAAGCGCAGAGACGAAAGCTTTTTTTTTAACATGAGAGTTTATGGGACGATTTCCCTTCAATTCTATTGGCTCTAACGGTCAGGAAGAGATGTCACATGTCAAAATCGAACAAGGGGGGCCAGAGATAGGTCAAATCCACCCAAATGGCCCCAGAAGAGGTATTTTTTGCTAAATCTGTCTACAAAGGTCAAATATCACTTGTTTTGCATCAATCTTGATACAGGGTACTTATATGTTGTACTTTGGATTCCTAAAGCTTTTAGTCTACTAGCCCATCATCCAAGGTTAGTTTTCACTATAAGTACAACATGTTTTTTAGACGGACACTATAATTTACAGTTTTTTACCATGTTCAATCTGAATTTTCTTTAAAATAAAAAACCTCTATATTGATTCTGACTTTTCTACATCCAACTCACAGGTTTATCATTACTTTGAGAAAAAAGATTAATAATTTAACCCTTTTAGAAGGGAAGATATGGTCATTTGTTCTGGGAATGTCATTTTCGAGCCTGAAACCTGAAAAACAGGCTTGGGGCCTAACGGTTAAGGGAAGATCAAGTAGCAGATTTCCCAGTTGTATTACTTAAAGTCCTTCTCTGCACTGAGAACAAAGCAGAGGACGTTGTAAAGCGACAAAGGAACTTTGCCCTTAAGTACCCAACCCCCATGTGTGACTTGATGCTTCACTGATCTTAAAGACATTCTTACTGATTATAAGATACATTTCAGGGAGTGTCAGACACATTTCAACCTGAGGAATAACGAGTCATGACAGAATAGTAAAAGGTGCCACTTACAGTAAAGCTCTGTGGAGACATGCCAAACTAAGCATGGCATTTAAATCAGTGCCATCAGACGCTGTCTTTCCACCTCCAGACATTTCTCTAAAATCCTGACCCGCACTTTGTCTGCCATGATTCTATTGTATATTTCAGAAGAACAACTGTTGTACGTTTTTTTTATGTTTTATTGTAAATGGTACATTTAAAATGTATTTATATAGCACCCTTCCACTGAAGGCTATTATTCACCGAATATGAAAAGCAGTTTGGCACAAAGAATCTAGGCTTAAAGTAATGAAATGAAACATAATGGACACACACTCACAACTTAGACTTTGTCTTAAGAAGCAATTCAGGGTTGAGTATCTTCAAGGACAAAACCAGGCTGGAGGAGGCAGGGATGTAAAGCCTATCTTCTGAGCCACTTAAAAAAATTAAGTGACCCCGCCCATCCTACACTGCTGTGAAGTGTGTCTGGTGTTTCTTCAGTGTGTCTCATGAGAACTCAGATAAGACTTCCAGCTGGTACCACTGGTTGTATCAGGCCACTTTAGTAAGCGGTAGAAGTTTGGGTGGGTGTGGTACATTATTGTTTTCTAATATATATTTATAATATGACTTCTTTTTTCATGAGAAAGAGATCTCCGTTTTTAAATTAAAAAGTGATACAGCATTACATAGAATGAGCAGCAGCAGGACCATCTTAATTCAAATTTCCAGGAAAGACAGACAACTTCTAAGTTTAACTATTTATTATAAAAGAGCAAAAGATATATATTCACTTGGCCAAGGACTCCGTCACGTCATAGAAATCACAGGCAGCAAAGCTGTAATCTGTAACCACTATTTCCGGAAAGAGCCCCGAACCTCTTGCGACAATACATTTTATTACACAGGGCGTTGCCTGTACATTTATGATTGGTCAAGACTAGGTGAAGAGATACCGTGGTTTAGACTTGGTTCTCTTTGGTAGGTGCACAGACTTTGAAAAAAGTCTCTTGGCAACATGATCCTCCCAATCAGCATTCGGCCGACCTGTGGAAGTCCCTCCCTACTCTGTCGCCATCATACGTGATTTTTTTTCGCTAACGTTTCTACAGAAAAAGTGGAATCTTCATAAGGCTGCTTCCTAGCAATGTGTGGGAGCGGAGCTCACCCAACGCTCAAGGTCGGAGTGATGTCCTGTTTATGAATAACTCTTTGTATTCTTCCAGTGTCTGCACCTGTCTGCTACTCTGAATTGCAGGCTAAAGAAGTCTATTTATTCCAAAGTCACAGTCACATAAATGAGCACAATAAGCTTATAATGTAATAATAAGAATCAGTATTTCTAATGTTCTAAAAAATAGACTCCACAGGTGCTAATATTTATCTCTGCTCCTCTGGCTTTATCCTCTAAACCAGGGGTGTCAAAGGCCCGGGGGCAAGAGCTTGCAAAGAATATAATATACAATACAATTGGTGTAATTGTTGAATATTTACTTTCAATTATTTGCCCTAGACTTCTGCTTTCAGACGTAGTTATTTAGGAAGATGTTAACAAAACTGATAATAATCCAACGCAGGGCCAACAATGTAATATAATACATTATTTAATATATATTATATATTTACATATGTATATTTATATATAATTAAAATTACAACCGGCCCTTTGAGTGCAACCATAATGCTGATGTGGCCCGGGATGAAATTGAGTTTGACACCCCTGCTCTAAGCCCTGTCTGCAGGCCTGTGATAGCAGGGAGAGCAGCCATCAGGGACACTTCTCAATCCCACTTTTGTTGTTACTTCCCCTGCTGCTGCTGCTGCTGCTGCTGCTCTGCTAATGTTAAGATAGCAGCTCTCCTGATGTTCAGATTGGGCGACTCTCATCTGCTCAGCGGTTGGTTGGTTGGCTGGCTGCTTGTCTGGTAATCAACAGGGGGGGATCGCAGGGCTCACTTTGTCTGGAGATTTATGTAAGCTCAGAAAGCGAAGACTTTCCCAAGAACGACCCCTGACTATCACCACCATCAGGTTTTCTGATAGGAACAGAGAAAGAGGGAAGAGATGATTTGTCTCTTTCGTTGCGTTTTGATCCTGGAAGGGATTTGTAAGAAGATGACAAATGCCCCTCCTGTGATCAGTTGCGCCACCTCGATAGCACCCAGCTCCTGCTGACAATTCAATTGTTGGACTGTAGGTTTCAAAGCAGTGCTGCATGTGTGTCTGAGCATTGGGGGTTTTGCATCAGCACTTTGGCTTCCAAAACAGTCCCAACGTTTAACGTTTTGGTTTTTGACGTAAAACGTCCCGCTGAAAACATTCCTAGAACAATGAACAGTAACATTGTCAGAGTTTTTTGAGAACCAATAATGTCTAGCTGGGAACTCACACATGCCACCGCAAACATGCAATATCTGCTTACAGCTTATCATGAATTACGTGCTTGTTTGTTTTTTCTAAAGGAAAATCTGATTTTTTAAAACATCCTTTTCAAACAAATGCAACAAGTTTGTTTTTTAAAGCGCTCTAGAAATAAATCTGACGTTGACCATGACCGTGTTAATATTTGCCATCACAGGAACGTTTTATAAAAAAAGAATAACCTCCTGAAAACATTATCCGAATGTTGCTTTGAAAATGTTCTTCTTTTGTTGTCATGTAACATTGAGGAAATGTTTTATAAAATAACATATGTAATGTGTTACCTCAACAACGTCCGCAAAACGTTCCACCTTTGTAAACATATCACATTAAAGGAACGTTTTATAACACTTTGTCATCTCAGGCCTCAATAGCATCCTGAAAACATTTTCAGAAAGTTGCTTGGAGAATGTTCTTCATTTGTTATCATGTAACATTGAGAGAACGTTTTATAAAGAACATCTTTAATGTGTTACCCCAACAACGTCCAAAACACATCCTTAGAATGTTGCAGGCAAAACGTTCCACCTTTGTTAACATATCATATCGTGTTATAAAAAAATCTGTCATCATATCACATTAAAGGAACGTTTTATAACACTTTGTCATCTCAGGCCTTAATAACATCCTCAAAACATCCTCTGAATGTTGCAGTTAAAACGTTATGTCTTAGTTAACCTTAAACCTTATAGGAACATTATTTGAAATAATAAACATCCTAAAAAGGTTCTTTGAACATCAGATTAAAACGTTTCTTTAAAATATTATTAGAACCAATAGGTAATGTTAGCCAAAGTTGTGAGAACGTTCCCCGCTAGCTGGGCTACTCTAGAGTCAATTTACATGTTTGTGATCTGTTAGTATGCTCTCTGCTGGTTTTTACTATTGTTTTAAGTAACAGTAGGATTTAAAATATTGGAGAATATATGGAGATTTTCTTCTTGTAGTGTGTGAAATATATGAAGCTTGAAATATGTGAGTATTTCAATTTATCGGAAAAAATTGTTTACTGAAAGAGCTGTTTTGAGTAAATGTGTTACAAGGCAAGGCAAGGCAAGTTTATTTATATAGCACTTTTCAACACAAGGCAATTCAAAGTGCTTTACAAAAAATGAAAAACATGAAATAAACAACCTCAACAACCACAACTGTCCGTCAACGGCGCGGCGCGTCAACGGTATGTCTGTTTTGAATGACGCGATAAACCAAACTGCAAGCCGCGGTGAAACTGCAAGCCGAGGTGAAACTTGAGCGATTAGAGCGAAGCGAATATTCACATCGCGTCCGGTGTGAACGTAGCATAAGAATGAATATACTTCCCAGATTATTATATCTGTTTCAGTCTCTCGCCCTCTATGTTCCAGTCTCGGTCTTTAAAATGATAGATAAATTGATTTCCACATTTATATGGCAAAAGAAGAAGCCTCGGATTAAATTGAAGCTGTTAACATATTCAAAGAATCAAGGAGGCCTCAATCTTCCCAATTTGAAGTTGTACTACTGGGTAGCACAACTGTGTGGTATGGTTGAATGGCTTACACTAAATGGGGAGATGACTTGGTTGGAATTAGAGAAGGAATCATGCCCATTAATGCCTCTTGAGATGCTGCCATTTCTGGGGCAAAAGAGCTGGAGGAAACTTGGGGTAGAGAATGAATGGATGAAGTGCACCCAAAAAGTGTGGTCAATAGTGAGAAAAAAAGTGGAAGCACCGCTAACAATTTCAATTGTGATGGAGATTGCAAAGAATGGGGACTTTAGGCCAAGTAAACTGGATACAAGATTTAGGAATTGGGCGCAGAAAGGACTTATTATAATAGACCAAATGTTTGAGGGTGACATTTTTTGTTCATTTAAACAATTACAAGATACATTTGGCTTAGGTTCTAATGATTTATATAGATACTTGCAATTGAGAAATTATTTAATGTCATATAGAGAATGGAACACTTGTTAAGCACTGAGCCTGTTTTTCAGGTCTCAGGGTCGAAAATGACATTCCCAGAACAAATGACCATATCTTCCCTTCTAAAAGGGTTAAATTAATAATCTTTTTTCTCAAAGCAAGGTTACACCTGTGAGTTGGATGTAGAAGTGTCAGAATCAATATAGATGTTTTTTATTTTAAAGTCAATTCAGATTGAACACAGTAAAAAAATGTAAATGATGGTGTCCGTCCAAAAAAAAATGCTTATAGTGAAAACCACCCTTGAATGATGGGATTGGAGACTAAAAGTTTTAGGAATCCAAACTACAACATATAATAAGCACCCTGATTGATGCAAAACAAGTGAAATTTGACCTTTTTAGAGAGATTTAGCACAAAAAAACCCACTTCTTGGGTAATTTGGGTGGATTTTACCTATCTCTGGACCCCCTTGGTCGATTTTGCTGATTGACATCTCTTTCTAACCGTCAGAGCCAATGGAATCGAAGATAACTCCCATATACTCCTTATTTGGTAATGTGTGTCTTTGAGACTGCCGCATAGCCAATACCGGAAGCTGCGATAACTCTGGTGGCTACCATTAGCAGCTAACTTTTACTCTCCGATTTTTACATAAAAATGGAATTATGGACTATAAATACAAAAAATTATTACCCAGAAACATTATCAACCTATGGATTAACCGATTCAGCCGCGTTTTTTCTCGTTTTAATGCCATTGAACCAGTCTTTTGATCAGATTGACAGCTACGGTGAGACGATCTCCCGTAAAAGCTCCGTAAAAGCTCCGTAAAGGTACGTGTTGTGATGTCTGTGTTTGCTTCCCCTGTCAAGAGTTCGGATCACTCAGTGATGATACTATATACCTAAATAATCTGTGGAACCTCAGCTTTAATCGGATATCTTGTATGTGCAGCTACGATAAGTAATAAGGGTATCTTTTATTTGAGTTCTGTGACAAAGTTTGTTAGCATTTTTCGCTCAGGGGTCATTTAGATGCTTCTTATGAGACTTTTCTTTTCGTAAAAATGGTTTGTATCGTCAGTTAGCTGAGATTATTCCCGTTAATCTGGTATAACACATTAATAGGTTCTTAAATATTAAGATCCCCTGAGACACAGTGTCGTGAAAAAAAAAACATAAGTACCCGCCGGCGGGGACCTTGGGGCTTAACAGGTTAAGCGAACACCCACTTCCATAGAATTGTTACTAATAAGGATTATGAAAGAAAAGAGTGTCACAAAAATGGTATCACAAATATACAAATGTCTGCAAGGACACATGTCAGGGAATACTTTGGATATTAAGGAAACATGGGAGATGGAAATGAATGTTATTATTGATGACGACTCCTGGGAAGATGGGTGTGAAAGGGGACATAAAATAACAAATAGCCCTTCATTGAAAGAATTTAATAGGAAAATAAAAATAAGATATTTTAGGACTCCTCTTATTGTTTCAAAATATAACGGAGTGTTAACACATTTGTGTTGGAGGGACTGTAAACAGATTGGAGATCACACTCACATTTTTTGGGACTGCCCGAAGCTGAAGTCATTCTGGGAAGGGATTTGTACAGAAATATTGGCCATCTTGAATATTAATTTACCATTAGACGCACGATATTACATTTTAGGAGTAATCCCAGAAGGGGCTATGGATAAGACAAAGGGTTATTTGCTGCATATCCTTCTCTTGGTTGCAAGAAAGATGATAACTATATCTTGGCTTAAACCACTGCCACCCACCCTACGTCAGTGGCGAGACAGGCTACTGATGGTGTTCTCAATGGAAAAAATAACAGCAAGACTCCAGATGAAGTTGGATGTGTTTGTAAATAGATGGACTCCTGTAATTGATCATTTTGGGCTACAATTGTGAAAAGGTGCTGTAACGATATAGGGGTGGACTTGAACAAAACTAAGTCTAGTTTATTTTAATTTATTTGTGTGTTGCCAATTCAATATTCTCTCAGTCCTCTTTGTTTGGATGTAACTTTTAAGATACCATGATGTATAATTATCTGTGTTTGCCGAACTGTAAGTAATTGTTTTTGTTTTTTTCTATCTCAACAATGTAAAATTGATCTGCATATGGTTGAATAAACATTTTGTTCAAAAAAAATAAAAAGTTAACAAGCTGGGCATACTAAGCAACATAAATAAATAAATAAAAAATAATAAATAATGTCTATCAAGTATTCTGCCAAGCAAAAGGCTATAGCTCAGGCTAAGATTTGGCTTACCGAAGGGTCAGTGTTTCGAGTCCCTGGTAGCTATAGAGGGGTGCTCCCCTGGGCCCTGCCAAAGTGTCCTTGAGCAAGGCACCGAACTCCCAACTGCTCCCTGGTGCCGGACAGCCTGGCACCTCTCTACAGTGCATGTGTGCACCTATCACCTGTATTCCAATGAATGTGTGTATTTGTATTTTGTGTGTGTACTGTGTATTAAAAAATATGTAAGCAAAGTGGAAACCTGAATGTCCCTCTAGGGCAGGGATGGGCAAATGGCGGCCTGCGGGCCGCATGCGGCCCCCACCTCCTCTTTTTGCGGCCCTCAGATTAATTTATAAACAACGTAATTAATAAAAAAAAAAAATATTTTTAATTGTTTTACTTGTAGTACTGATACCGTCCACTAGACTCCTAGTTACGTCGCGAGCTGCGTACATGATTTCAAATACCGCAAAATAATCTGTGACGCATTTGTGTGTATTGTGTTTGTTTCCCGGGGAAACCCTCACAAGAAACACTGGCTGTTGTTATGTCTGCTCTGACGTTAAGTTGCCTCTTGTAATTATGCCTTTACAAGCTTAAAAGTTGTATTTATCATCTGAATTTGGCAAAAAAAGTTTAATTTTCTTAAAACCAAGACTTTGCTTATTTGAAATCAGATGAAAACAAACTGTCACGGACCCTGCCGTGTTATTACTAAATGCTTTTCATTCATAATTTCAGCGGGAGGGAGGGGGAGCGGCGCTGAGGAACAGCAGAGTGCGGGCTGACAGGTGTCTGTGTTGACATTCCCCTTATTGTGGAATAAGGGGAATGCAGAGATTGGCTACAAGTGTTTTAGGTTCAAGTTAGACAACTAATGTCTGGGTTAGTGTTCATGACTTCATGTTTATGTCATCTTAATGGTTAATCTCAATACACACACATTTTCCGTGCTTTCCAATAGTTTAAAATAGTTTTATTCCACTGTTAAATAACCTGTTCAATACAAACATGCCACTTGTAGAAATGAAATAACATTTCTGTGAACTGATATTTGTTTAGTGAGCTTACTAGAGGATGTTCCCATTTTTTGGTGATGTTCCCTTAGATCAGGGGTCGGCAACCTTTTTGATATGAAGTGCCTTTAAAAAGAACATTTGTTATCAGCGTGCCAACGATCGAGAATTATCAACGGGGGGGGGGGGGGGGTGTTGTTGAGGAGCTTGACGCTCGTGAACTATCAGCAGGAGGGCGGGGGGGATCGTCGCTGTAGGGAGGCAGTGTGTACGGCATAATAATAAGGACGATCGTCAGTTCTGTGTTTCTGCAGAACACACATGTTGAGATATTAGGGTCATGCAGAGTGAGATGAGATCGCTGTCCCTTTAAGAGAGAGAGAGAGAGGGGTGTGGCTTGTGCATGTGTGTGTGTGTGTGTGTGTGTGTGTGTGTGTGTGTGTGTGTGTGTGTGTGTGTGTGTGTGTGTGTGTGTGTGTGTGTGTTCCAAGTGAATCTGCGGCCCCCTGGTGGCCAGTACATCAATGATGTGGCCCCCACCTCCATCAAAGTTGCCCATCCCTGCTCTAGGGGGATCAATAAGGTTCATCTTAATCTTATAAAAAGAGTTATATTATTTAGAAATAATAGATATTGTGGGTGTGCCAGTTTGAATGGGCAGCTGATAAAATGATAGCAGTGTTGGTACCTCCACCAAGTGACTTGCAAGCAGACAGCTTGTGTCACCAACGAACACAGATCTTCACCGGGGCATCTTATGCAAGATTGGTGGGACAAATTGTTGACAGTTTAATTTTGAACGTGTCTGAGAGCTCATATGAGGCTGAAGGATCGGTTTATGTTGTAGCTGTTAGAGGTTTAGGAATTGGGTGCGTCAATATGGGCGATCATACGGTCATGTAGCCAGTGGTGGAACAGTGGCGTTTTCTCCCGGAGGCCTGGCTTCCCTTGTTTTTTCGGATTGTAGTTATAATTCTAATAAATAAATAAAAACACTTCGTTTAGTTTCGGAAATTCTTAGTTGTGTGTTGCTGCCAGCCCGTCTCTCCCCCATTCTCATTGAGTATTTTACAAAGAGTGAAACAGCGCCCCTCTAGATGTTATGGTGAAACAGTAGATTGCACTCTCTGTTGTGAGAGGAGGCCAGCCGAAATTGGCTTCCCTTTGTGAAAAACAATGGAGGGATTGACCAATCAGATGAGACTCACGTCATGCCCCTGCCAACCTGTGATTGGTCAGGGCCATGCCAAGGGAAGCCAGAGGCGGCTGGCTTCCCTTGCCTCACAATCAAATCAAATCGCATCAATAGAGAGGCGAAGTCCCTCCCCTTCCGGGAGCCTCCATGGGACCCCGGAAGCGGAAAATTATACATTGAAGTCAATGGAGAGAGAAAGGTTATCTTTTGATCCCGTTTGAATTGTGCCACGAACTACACATATGATGTTTGTCAATTTAAAAGAACATTTTGCAAGTCAAAAAAATTAAAATGTGTCGTAAAACTGTGAAGTTACACATTTGTTTGTGTGAAACCGCTCAGTGAACTACAGGTCTCTGGTCTCGCACAATACGCGTCACCATCACAAAGACGACCGTCACGTTAGCAAATTTCACCTGTTTCTTTCAGAATGAGGCGGAAAGTATAAAACGAGGTGAACATCACTACAAGTCTGGGCATGTTGAGAGCTGTACATACACGAAAGGGGAGTTAGTCGGTTCTGTAAGAGCCAGCATGCAGGACCGGCTTTACAAGGTTTCGGTGAGTAATATGTGTGCAATGTGTAACGTTAATGTCAGCTAGCTAACATTAGCTAACAAGGTACACTAACGTGTTTTGTTTTAGCAACTAGTTTTCTACTTCGAGGTCTCTGTATGCTGTGGATAACATTAGTGTTCACAAGAACAAGATATACTCCCGTGTTTTGTTTTAGTTGCTCTTCAGATTGAAGCGGACAGTTTTATATTGACTATACTGTGTGTGTGATCTCCTTTTACATCTCGTTGTGTCATTTGAGTTTATCTGCTGTGTGTAGATTCAAGGGCTTGGTTATCTAGGCCCAGCTGTGTGTGACTCCCTCTGGTACACTGGTATGTGTGTTCCTAATGTAGAGAGCATTGATTCATAAACTACACACTGAGTCTAGATCCTGACCAAATCCTTTTTTATTGTTGATCAAATGTTTTTCAAAAATGTATTCATACACATTTAGAAAAATACAATGTACAATCACAACCAATACAACACAAATTACAAAAAATACAGAAAAAACAAACAATAACAACAATCAGGCAAGAGGACAACACTATGGAAAAATAAACCCTCCCACCCCCAGATCCGGACCATCCTTGTATTATTGCTCATTCAATCTATTATAGCATGCTAACGAATGGTACTTACTTTATTTTTACAGATCTGCATGGGAGACGATGGCGCGATGCAGAGCGCTGTCTGTGATTGGGCACGGGGGATGTACAAATGCAGCCACGCTGCAGCATTGGCAATATTTGCCATGTGGCAGATCAGCTCCACAGATGCTGAGTGCCAGTGGAGGAAGCCTGGCACTTCCAAAGTAGTCCAGCCGGTGTCTCAACTTTACCAACAGCGAGAGGAGACATACAACCCACTGGCCAGAGACATCGCTAACTGTCAACTTGGGGGTTGTAAACGAGGCCGAAGGGGTGAAGGCTTTTGTGGAGGCCTATCAAGTGACAGTGTTCGAGTCTGGTCTATTTGTGAGTGAGTCAGGTGTTTTGGGAGCATCACCCGATGGACTTGTGCAGCCATCTGCCCTGCTGGAGGTGAAGTGTCCACACAGCCAGAGGAACATGACCATCGCGGAGGCAGTCCAGTTACCATCCTTCTGTCTCTGTGAGGAGGGTGGGTCATATATTCTCAAGGAGAATCACCCATACTGGCACCAGGTCCAAGGGCAGCTGCACATCACAGACCGGAGTCTCTGCTACTTTGTTGTGTGGACCACGAAGGAGGCGATCATCATCCCCAAAGACCCTGCATGGCATGGAAATCTCCTCCTCCTGGAAAAATTCTACACCCAGCATGCTCCCTGTGTTGGCCAGTAGAGAGGAGGACATTTAAATAAACATACTCTTAACACCCTCGGACTCTGCGTTGTGTTTCCTATGTGTGATGGGGTGTTATGCAGAGGGGAGGAAAACAGGACACAGCAGATTGTGGTGGAGATGCTGAGCAGTTATTTAATTGTTGCATGTAATTATTATTATACTGCGTGCTTCTTAGTTATTCCATCTTTTGCTGTAACATGGATCTGTATGTAACTCTATTTACTTGTTATCTACCACACTTCCTTCTACATCATACACCATCATTATACATGATGGTGTATATAGGATATATATATTTGTATACATATCTGTAAATTGTATAATTTTATTTAAACGTCTTTTTGATCTCTCTGTCTATAAACACAAACTGAGTAAGATTGACAATAAAGTTGACTTTGAAAAATATATATATTCTTTATGAAAATAGTTGACTATGGAGAAATGAATCCAAATGAAACGTTGGACTGAACTACAACTACGCCTTTAAATCTCTACGGACTGTTTTTCACTGGGATGGCAAGTTCCTATCTTTAAAAATGTATTAGTTTTTTCTCAGAACAGATTTGATTTTCTGAAGTTAATTTAACTTTGCCGACCATGTAAGGTCATTATTAAAAGGTACAATCAATTTGTTTAGGGTTGACTAAAATAATGAAAAACATTCATTTGGATAATTTACTGACAGAATAAGAAACTCAGTGATGCTCTACTCACCTGTTCCCTTTTTATAAAGTGAAACAGTTGAAACGATAGATTTTAGTAAACTTAAAAACAACCTTCTCCAAAAGCTATCAAGGAATATACCGAATACTTGTTTTAGAACTTTATTACATATTTTTATATAAATAGATTGATTGATCCATAATTGACAGAAGCGTGTGTTTACACTGACCTGTTACTCATATATTAATGTCTTTGTAACTTCAGTAAACCACTACCTCACTAGTTTCTTTCATTCATCACGGTTCAGTAAACTAAGTGATACATGAACCAGTTTAATCATTATAATAATGTAGGATTGCAACTCTTTGAAACTGTAGGTGGCTCTTAAAAGAGCCGTTGTGTTTGGGTGTGCTGGTCTCAGGTCAGTCTAAGCCCTCTTTGATTAGCAAGCAGGACCTGCAGGAACAGAGAATGGTGATGGATGGAGCTGGGAAGAGAGCAGAATAAAGAAAACAGATCAACTTTATCAGATATTAAAAATTCAATTTCAAAACAAATTGCCGCTCCTACAGTTTTCTAGTGTGTAAAGATGATTTCACATGACCTATGCAAAATATCACACTCAATACATGTGTGTCTCTGGGGGGTGCATTGTGCCTTTGATGTATATAAATAATATACCATAACCAAATACTATTACGTACAGTGGAAATCAGGTTGCCAGAGCAGGTCAGTGTGCATGTTCCTCAACGTCTCGGCAGTTACAGGTGAGGTAAAGAAAATAAAAGAGAAAAAGGTCAGTAACAACACTTTAAAGTAACAACACTTTGAATAATTATCTCTTCTAACAATTTTCTCTCAGTAAGCACACAACGACTGTCTTTCCAACAAACAGATTGACTCCCCCTCACTGTCACTGTCACTGTCATCACAATGATCACCCCTGCCTGCCTTCCACTCTCCCTGAACTGCTTCCTTAGCACCCGGTGGAGGGCGCAGTAGGCTACTCTTCAAATGTTTCACGAAATACTTACCATCATGACTATTATTACTGTTTAACATTTTGGTTTACTTCATGTAATAAAATAATAACTTCATGGTAAGGCTACTAAAACTGACAAGGCTAAGTAATGTAATGCTAACTAACGTGCTCGCTACTCATCGCTACTAGCTAGGTAGCTAACTTGACTCTGTTCCATGCACAACATGTATATTACCTATGATATTACCTGATATGTCTGATCCAGCGACTCCTGGTCCTTTCATCAGACGGGAAGCGATAGACGGAGCAAGTGGTGTGATCACTTTGTGATTACAACCTGGTACAAAGCACACAGGCATCTTGTAAAAGTGAACCAACCACTTGGAGCAACTTGGAGCATTATCGCCTGTGACATCACTTACGCGACCCAGAATGGGATTTGGGATTTGTAGTCTTTGTAGTCGCGTATTTTTCATAGTCTTATATTTCAACAGTTTTACGACAAAATGTGACTTTTTTGACATGGAAATGATTGTTTAAGATTGACAAACATCATATGTGTAGTTCGTGGCACAATTCAAACGGGATCAAAAGATACGTTTTCTCTCTCCATTGAATTCAATGTATAATTTTTCGCTTCCATGGACCGGAAGTAGATGGGCGTGACTTCGCCTCTCTATTTAGTGTTGCAGTGACGCGTCCTAAAACCCGGAAGTAAGCTGCGCTCGGTTTCCCTCGACAAAAAAGCAATGGGAGTTCTCCATAGGATTTTGGAAAATAGCTCGAAATAAGGTCAGTGGAAAACGAACCTGTTAGATAAATGCACGTTTTGTTCAGTCGGATAATATCCACATGTCTACCCTACTTTTATAATTTTCTAATCATAAATCTAATCGATAGAAGATAGATAGCGACCCACTCTCACCGCCGTTAGAAAGTAGCAAGCAACTGAAGCAAGTGCAATTATGGAGGGTGGAGATTTGGAGTAATCAAAAATAATTGTACTAAACTTCCGCTACAGCAGCAACAACAAATAAAATCTGATGACAGGCTAATGCCCAAACTGGAGCTGTGTACAGAGAGGAAAAAAGGAGCGAATCGGATGTAAAACGTGAAAGGTCTCCTGATTTAGTTTGTGAATGAATGCTTATTAGAGTTTCGGCTGGAGAGTGCGTGCGGACCTGCCGGTTAGATAACAGGCGTTTGTAAGTCCTGCATCTGTATGATACACAAATGTGTGTAAAATGATACCGGGTGCTGTAATCACTCATCTGGTTACGTTAGTACATTGACCACCACACCCTCGACCCAAAAGAAACGACGTATTATTGGCTTCCCCTAATTTTTTTCCCCACGCCACGCTACTGTGGTGGAAGGGACTAAAAATCATCCCGGTGTTGCAGTATAACTTGAGTCATGACAACTGGCGACATTCTATTATTTTCGTCATAGGAATCCGGGGCGTGTACATTGAGGACCCATTGTTGACTTACCATGTCGATCGCCTCGTTTGTCGTTTATGTTCATATTTTGCTATATCTGCCTTCCTAAGATCACTTTGATGCACATTCAGTACTCCTATGTGAGGTTGTGGGTGAGAGGTGGATATCGTGACGCTTACAGGGAGGTATCGAACATTACAAAGTAGGTGACTGTGTGGATGCCTGTTCAAAATATTGCAAACTTGAATAAATCATTTAAATTATATATTTGTGTCCGACTTTCATTTGTACATCGTTCTTAATGGGATGTATAGTAGCTTTGATAGCTGTCCATACCTTCAGACAGCCTAAAAGTAAAACACAAGTTGTTTATTCACAGCCCGAACGCTCATCGACATGACTGGATCACTCATGACAAGTTGTGATCAGCTCCGATTAAATTGTGATATCAATTCTGTACCTATTCTCCAGGGAGCACGTTTTTTTTATGAAATACCTGTATCAACCGCCTCCGCCCGTCCCTTAACCCTAAGACCACCGCCATTCTTGTTCACACCCTGGTCACTTCCCGCATCGACTACTGCAACTCCCTTCTTTTTGGTCTCCCTCTGAAATCCATCCACAGACTTCAACTGGTTCAGAACTCTGCCGCCCGCATCATCACCAGAACCCCCTCCATTAACCACATCACTCCTGTTCTTCAGCAGCTTCACTGGCTCCCCGTCAAATCCCGTATCATTTTTAAGATTCTGCTCCTCGCCTTTAAGGCCATCCATAACCTCACTCCTCTGTACCTCTCCGACCTCCTGCACATCAACACACCCATCCGCACACTCAGATCTTCTGCTTCCCTCAGCCTCACTGCACCCCCCTTCCGTTTAACCACCATGAGGTCTAGAGCCTTCAGCCGCTCTGCACCCCGCCTCTGGAACTCCCTCCCACCTGACATCCGCAACTCTGACTCTCTCCCCATTTTCAAATCACGCCTCAAAACATATCTGTTCACACTCGCATATCCACCCTGATCATTATCCATCACACATCCTGTTTTTTATTTGGTTATCTGATCTATTTATTTACTGCATTGTCTTGTTTATGTCGATTATGCTGGTGTTATGTATTGTGTATCTTGTTTTTTAAGTGTCTGTACGGCGACCTTGAGAGCCTTGAAAGGCGCCTTTATAAAATAAATGAATTATTATTATTATTATTATCCCTCTCATCACAACAAGACTCTACACTGTGCAGGAAAAACAATTACATACATGAAAATAACCTTGATGCATGGGAATGAATCACACAAAATATCTTCCGTGGCTATACTGATATGTCACAGCGGGGATCGGCAACCCCTGGCACGCGTGCCAGCATTGGCACGCGGCACCGTAACCAGTGGCACGCTAGGAATAAGTGGAATAAGTGTGCAAAAATATTTAAATTGTATTTTGGGATCCTGAACGAGGCCGCCGCCAGAACGCGTCTCCCCGTTACCCGCAGAAGGAAGCCATGCACACAACGCAGCCCCGCTCTCTTTAACTCCAGGTGTCTTTCTGCCGCTTTCCTCCGTGGTGCTGATCGTTTCACCACAGAGGAAAGCACTTCACTAATTGCAGTACCCTACCCACAAGGAGCTGTACAAATGCCGCAGTTTCTGCGTGGCTGTGTATTTAGTTGAAAGCCCAGTGGCGATCTGATCATCTCTCATTGAAATAATATGCTACAAAGGAGCGGACTGGCCATCTGTGTGTTGAACTTTCCTGTCGGCTCCCAGACCGGAGTCGAGGAGGGCAGACCTCTGTTTTTCTGCTTCCTCGTTTCACTTCCAGAAACATACACACGTTCTCTCACTGTCGCTCTACCATCCACAAACACGTATGCACAAGCCACACCCCTCTCTCTCTCTCTTAAAGGGACAGCGATCTCATCTCACTCTGCATGACCGTAATATCATAACATGTGTGTTCTGGAGAATCACAGAACGGACAATCGTCCTTATTATTATGCTGTTTAAACCAATTATTTAAATGTGTTTGTTAAATTCGACATCATGTAAGTTGCGCTGACAGGTCCACACACTGCTTCCCCGCAGAGAGGCTCCCCCGCCCTCCTGCTGATAGTTGACAAGCGTCAAGCGCGTCAAGCTCCTCAACCCCCCCCCCCCCCCCCCCCACTTGATAATTCTCGATCGTTGGCACGCTGATAACAATTTTTTTTGAAAATGGCACTTCATATGAAAAAGGTTGCCGACCCCTGTGTCACAGTAACAGCATGTCAACTCTTTCACCTGTGGGGAAGTTGCAGGATTGGCTCCAGGTCGCCCTTTTTATTTACCACAAGACAAATGTGCCTTTTTATTTCATACAGTTCAATTTGGATTGAGACAGGGAAATAATCTAAACCTCACGCGTGGCGTTTCACTGTCAAGGGTAGCGTGTATGTAATTACATTGCAAATACTGATTTGAGCCCCACCACTGTATGGGTTAGCCCTACCATAGATTACCCAACACAAATACTCTCTCGCAACTGCCGACCCGTATTGCGCAAGCGCAGATCTAAGAACCAGTAGAAAAAGTAAAAGTGCTTATTGTTCTACTAGGCCAAAATAGAGTGAAAGAGTATATGTGAGTGAGAGTGTGTTAATATATTTGGCAGTTTGGAGTAAGTCTGTAGATTTGTTTGTGTGTGTGTTTCATGTAGCCTATAGGCCTCTCACGATAATTAATTTTGTTGGATACATTTTCCCGGAAATTATTGCGAAAAACGATAATATTGTCGGCACCGTTGTATGTCCATTTTAGACCACTGACATAATGATAATATATAATAATAATTCAAGTACATCCTTTCAAACTGCTAGTCACATCCTCATGTAAATGGAAATTTATCGAGTTCATTTGTATTTATCGTACGATAAGTCAAGGAATTGCTTATCGTGACAGGCACACAATAAAACAGTGGAAACAAACATGTGTTTGACTTTCATTAGTGAATTAAACTTTGTGCCCTTTATAGTCTGTGTCCAATATTGTGTATTTGTATATATTGTATATATATCCTATACATGCTAAGGTCCCGCTGCTGACACGATAGCAGTCATTTTGTGCGCATATGTGTAATTAAACCCATGATATCAAAATCTCACTCCAGCCAGGTACCCAAAGTTGGCAACCCTGGTATAGCCACGGAAGATATTTTGTGTGATTCATTCCCATGCATCAAGGTTATTTTCATGTATGTAATTGCTCCCTGGAGAATAGCTACAGCATTTATATCACAATTTAATCGGAGCTGATCACAACTTGTCATGAGTGATCCAGTCATGTCGATGAGCGTTCGGGCTGTGAATAAACAACTTGTGTTTTACTTTTAGGCTGTCTGAAGGTATGGACAGCTATCAAAGCTACTATACATCCCATTAAGAACGATGTACAAATGAAAGTCGGACACAAATATATAATTTAAATGATTTATTCAAGTTTGCAATATTTTGAACAGGCAGTCACAGTCACC
Organism: Harpagifer antarcticus; assembly: GCA_902827135.1. Classification (NCBI taxonomy): domain Eukaryota; kingdom Metazoa; phylum Chordata; class Actinopteri; order Perciformes; family Harpagiferidae; genus Harpagifer; species Harpagifer antarcticus. The sequence continues at coordinate 569,453 of CADEHL010000132.1, forward strand.
TACTTTGTAATGTTCGATACCTCCCTGTAAGCGTCACGATATCCACCTCTCACCCACAACCTCACATACGAGTACTGAATGTGCATCAAAGTGATCTTAGGAAGGCAGACATAGCAAAAGATGAACGTAAACGACAAACGAGGCGATCGACATGGTAAATCAACAATGGGTCCTCAATGTACACGCCCCGGATTCCTATGACGAAAATAATAGAATGTCGCCAGTTGTCATGACTCAAGTTATACTGCAACACCGGGACTCTCAACCGGCCCACTTCGGTACCACTAGTAAATTGTCAACGGGGGGAGTGGGGGATGTCAGGGGCAGCGGGTGCTGTAAGCTAGGGAAGGCTAAACTTTCCAAATATTTGTGTCACTGCATCCTGGTAAAATACAAATATAATGTATAATGTCTGTGTCTTTGACATTAGCGCTGCTAGCCAGCTACCCTGTACTACGAAGCCAGTTCAACATACCCTGGATATCTTTGAGTAACAAACACACTAACAACAACAAACTAACAAACGAGATCTCGCTAAGCGGTCCTACGATGCTGGTTATCAACTCGGTAAATCAAGCCAGGGTTTCTCTCACCAGCTGAGAGCGCGTTCACGTGAAAGGTTCGGGGTTAGCTACATATGACCAATCACAAACAGGGACAAGTGTACCGACAGCGCAGCGTCATACTTCATTAATGAAAAGTAAACTAATATTAGACAAATATGAGCTTTAAACATCCATGACTTAAACATATAATCCAGGATACAAGCCACATAGTTACACCTGCAAGGAGAATACAGAACAACTGGTTAAAAAATAACTAGGCCTACCGAGTGTTTGAAAGCGTATAGTTTTATGATATCACTGCCCCATCTAAGACACGAGTGGATCTGACTTTAATTACATTTGACTCGAGTGTTTCGTCAACATAATGTGTTGCTTAAAATAATACTTCTGCAGACAGTATGTGACACTGTAAGTGTTGCACGGCCAGATACGGCTGGAGAAGCTGACTCAGATAAGGAAATATATGATATATTATGATATTATATGATCGATGATCTGATTTATGATGTAATGATACGTGCGACACGTCGGCGTCTTCTCTGCATACGGCAGTTTAAACTGTATTTCCTAATCCTGTAATATGACTTGAGAGATTTAAACTCCGCACACTGAGTTGATCTCTTTTCTATAGACGCCGGAGGCGGGCAGTGTCAGGTAAAACAAGTTATTAAGCCTTCCCAAACCTGAGCCTCACGCGCCGTCTATGGGGGATGTGCTAGTGACTTATCCGACCGGCCCACTTCGGTACCGGCCCATCGGGATTCGTCCCGATGGCCAGTCCGCCACTGCACCCAGCCCACGTCAACTGTCAACGGGGGGAGCCTCGCTGCGGGGAAACGGTGGACCTAGTGTCCCGATCGGAATGGGAATAATAATAATAATCCGTGCATTTTATCCATTAATTTCCCAACATTGTGGTGAAAAAACCACACGTTTAATCCACGTTGGTGTACTACAACTACAAAAAGCATCGGTTAGTTTTCTCATCAGGAAATGCAAACCGGTCAAACAAACGATTTTTAATCATCATCCTCACGATCATTTAATGTATCATATGTTCGCCGAATTGACATGAAAGCACAAATAAATGTAGTTTCATCCACTTGAGTTTACAACTACAAAAATAATCGATTTGTTTTTATATCACATCCCACGGGAGGAAATTCAGCAGCTCTCACTACCGATTTTTAATCCTAATTTAATCATCATCTTCACCACGATCATTTATGTTTATGTTCGCCGAATTGACATGAAAGCACTGACAAATATGAATATACTGTAGTCAACTTCATTACAACGTTATTAACGTGCCTAAACTCAGTAATTCACCATTTCTACGCATGACAACACACTTTGTCTGTGTTTGGCTCTCTGGCCGCACAGTGAAGCGTTCCCGCATTGACGTCACTTCCGGCTTCCCCCAAAACCTCAAAATGAGTCGAAGGAATTTCCCCGCGATGTTCGAAATGATTTATCGGAACGGTATCGCACCTTCTTTTTTAAACTGACGGTTCGAGATGACTAGTAGCCCAATAGTTCAGTGCACAACAGTTGTTGGGATGCTGTCACAGGCTCTTTAACAAGTCTTAAAAAGTCTTACATTTGATAATCTGAATTTAAGGCCTTAAAAAGGTCTTAAATATGATTTAGAAGGTCTTAAAAATTATCGGATTTGAAAGGTACTTCTGTGTTGCGATAGCGTCTAAATGTGTTTTGGGGGAAATGTCCGGGCTGCAAAGTAACCAGTACAGTAATAGCCTTTCAGTTCCCCCCAACAATTTGTATTGAATTAAATCAACATGGAACCAGTAATCAGTAACTTTGTTTCCCCCGGCCCCTTATTAGAGAACACCCAGCTAGTAACCTAGCAACCAAGCTTCAGCTCATGTAGCCTATCTTCGAATCTACTTACAAATTAATATGGGGAAGTGTCAGTTCAACCGTATATGTTTGGAAAACATCTAATTTAGTGCTTGGTTGAAACCAGTGGAGGGGAACGTGTTTGAAGCCCGCTACACCTTTTGCAAAAATAAATTAGCGTTTTGTTTTGCTAATGGAGCGTTAGCTAGTGCAGCAGCTCCAGCAACAACACCGGGGGACCTCCGGGCGAAGTTTGGGTCTACGTCAACCCTAAAAGCGGAGGTGCTGTAGACGCTAAAATACCGTAGCTAAACACCAATCATACAACAACAACGATGAAATAGTGTAGCCAAGGCAGCAGAGCTCTAAATATAGCTCTTGTCACTCTCTCTCTCTCACACACACACACACACACACACACACACACACACACACACACACACACACACACACACACACACACACACACACACACACACACACACACACACACACACACACACACTAGGGCTGCTCGATTATGGCAATAATCAAGATTATGTTGGTCAATAATTAATATCATGATCGTATAATTCAACTGAAAAACCAATACAAAAATTAATTAAATAAATGATACATTACTAAAAAATTAATTATATCAAATATGTTGTAGTGCACTGTCACAACCTAGCAAAGCAAAATAATCGTTTTTTTCGATTATGTTGTTTTCGTAAAAGTGGCAGGCCAAAATCGTAATTGCGATTAAAATATGATTAATTGCACAGCCCTAACACACACACACACACACACACACACACACACACACACACACACACACACACACACACACACACACACACACACACACACACTCAAGCACACACAGACACACACACACATACATACTTTTTGTCTAACACGCTAACACAGTTGTGTACTGTTATGCTGTTATGTTCAGTCATTGTTCTTATGTTGAACATGAATACATTTACTTTGTAAGTGATTATGGGACGTATTTCTTCTTTCATATCAATTTTCCTTCATACTTTATTGCCGTGAAATAGGTCTTACATTTTATTCAAAGTGGTCTTAAAAAGGTGTTAAAAAGTCTTAAATTTGAGTTGGCGAAACCTGCAGGAACCCTGTACAATAAAAAGGCCTGCATTCAAAATGTTACAAGTAAAAGTAGAAAAGTATTATCATCAAAATATACTTAAAGTACCACCTGTAGAGGGATCTAGATTCAGGTGTTCTCTTCCCCATAGAGACGCCTGGCTGCACATTGTCCCTTGCATAGAGATAGATTGTGGGTCCCTTATAACATGTTGTACACAGTGGAAATAAACATTCTGGTTACCTCAACATCAGGGATCTTAAACATTAAACTCCTTCTGAATCAAACCGTCACGGTAGCCTTACCTTACTGATCCCTCTTATAATAGAAGAAAAACACGTTACTTTACCAGCAGAGAGAAAATGGATTATTAAATTATTAATGTGACTAATAAAGAGCAGTTTGATTATTAAGTATTATTCTGTTGATCGAAGTCATTACATTTGGTGAAAAGCACATAATGACTTATTTAAGACTCGTTTTGTCAAAGTTTAGGACTTGGACTTGACTTGAACTTGCCCATCCTGACTTGAGACTTGACTTGAACTTGCCCATCCTGACTTGAGACTTGACTCGGACTTGAGCGCAAAGACTTGAGACTTGACTCGGACTTGCAAAACAATGACTTGGTCCCACCTCTGGCATCCATTGTTATCTCGCAAACGAGACTGCCAGGTGAAGTTAAACACCCTCAGCATGCCTAGACCGTCGTCACCACCCCACCACTGGTTGGTGACCATGGTAAAAGCTCCTACCTTTTTGGGTAACACTTTACGGTAAGGGTACATGAATCATCATGAATTCATGCATGACTTAATGCATGAAAAAGCATGAATTCATTCATGTAGTACTCGTGAACTATCAGTAATGTACAGGTATTAATGGTATCTCATGCATGACTTAATGCAGGAACAATACCTTAATTAATGCATCAACTAAGGTATCTCAATCATCATGACTTCTGAGTTATTAATGATGTTCATGTCTTCTTCATATAGATCTGCAATTAAAGGGTCAGGCCAAAAAACTGACCAGTCACAGCAATTCCAAGTGTTGTAATCATGATTAACTAAGCATGACTTTGTCATTACTTCATCATGTTTGTGCCCCTTCAAATAAAGTGGTGACCTGTTCCATCGTTTACACTGATAACTAACATATGATTAATGGTGGTATGAAATAGAATGTATGAAGCATAAGCAATTCATGGGGTGGGTTGGAGAAATTATAGTAAGGTCACTGAATTTACACAAAATGTAGTGCAGATTTTACAATTGTCTTTATTAAAAAAAAAAACATTTTTATTTTATAAAAAAATACATAATTGTAATAACATTAAAACAAACATCCATGATCTATGGCATGGATTCAAAAACAGCGTAAAGGTCCAACTTTTTACCTTTTTAAAAACTAATAAAACTGTAAAACTAACAACTAAAATGTCTTTCCTGTGTATATCCAGTAAGGATTCAGCGTCCTTATGTTTCAGGATTGCTGAAGCTGTAGGCTCCTGCTCGCAAAACATCCATCTTCTTCATATCTGAAGTCAGTGAGCTCTTGGTGGTTCAATCAGGGAAACATGACCCGAATGTCCTTCAGTAAACGGCCGAGAGGTCCTTTCTTATGCCTGTTTCCAAGCCAGTAAATCCACTCTATAACTGCAAGATGTTCTTTCAAAAATGTTCTCAGTTCGGTTTCCCCTAAGCCGCCAAATTATTGATTTGGATGTTAACCATGCCCTCTCTATATGCTGAGTGTGAGCTCCAGTAACAGGATCAACAAACCACTTTGAATGATCCACAGTGAAGTGTGAATAGCCCAAAAAATGTGCCATAAACTGAACTCATCAGTTAATTATATGCATGGACTTGTGTGGGGATGTGTGGGTGCCATTAGTATTAATGTTGCCTACTGGACTTTCAAAACTATGTAACCATGGAAAATGTTCAATAACCTTTTGTAATGATCGGGCTATATGCATAGCTACGATGCATATATGTTACCACTAGGCGGCAGTATAACATACATTGACATAGAAGGGAGTAGAACAAGATGTGAGTCGGTACTCCCCGGAAAGGGAGGGACTTCGCCTCCCTTTCCCTCACTAGCCATATATCTATGGCTAGTCATATATCTATGGCTAGTGAAGCCATAGATATATATATATCTATTACTTCATTCACACTAACGCAACTCCGGTTCAAGCTCCATGCTATCTATCAATCAATCAATCATCAATCAATGTTTATTTATATAGCCCAATATCACAAATGTTACATTTGTCTCAGTGGACTTCACAGTTTGTACAGAATATCAGTATGACAATACGACACCCTCTGTCCTTAGAGCCTCACATCGTACAAGGAAAAACTTCCGGAGAAAACCCACAGTTTGAAGGGAACATGGGAGAAACCTCAGGGAGAGCAACAGAGGAGGGATCCCTCTCCCAGGACGGACAGACGTGCAATAGATGCCGTGTGTAAATGCTAGAGCTTTTCAGGTTCAGAACCGGTTCTTCGGTTTAGCTCCGGCTCTTTTCACACCGCCCAGAGTCCATCTGGTGCTGCGTCATTGTCATAACGTAACCGTTTGCGTGCCTGCTTCATAAAGCCAAACCGCGCAGAAACCCCTCACAGCTCACACCGACAACAACAACAATGGCCGATTGTGCTCCAGCTTCCTCTGTACCTCTTCGGAAGACCAGATTCCCAGTAGGTAGCTGGTTTCTTCAGTGGACCACTGCTGCTTGTTAATTTTCTCCATCGTTGTGTACAACTGGATAAAACGCGGACTTTTTGTTGTTGTTCAGGAGTTTGGTGCTTGAAACGAACCGGATTCCGGAGCTAAGAGGCTGCTCCGCTGCGGTGTGAACAGGAAAACCCGGTGCTTTTCAAGCTCCTGCTCCGAACCGGCCCTGAAACACCGTTGGTGTGAATGAGGTATATGAGTGAAGCTAGTCTAACAAATAAAAACCTTTTCACGACAATGTGTCTCAGGGGATCTTAACATTTAAGAACCTATTAATGTGTTATACCCAAGCGGCAAACTCTGCAGTTCATACATGGGCCGCTAGGGACTGGCTGCAGAAAGGAGCAATTTCCATAGACCCCCATGTTAAAATGCTCAACTATTCAGCAGAAAAAAACATGTTTCTACACATGGATGCAATAAATATTATTATCGATATAGTTAGATTCCACCTTCATGATTATGAATCTGTGAGTGAATTGTTTTCTAACACGACCCTTTTATTTATATTAGGTCTTAAAGTTTTTGCATACATTAGGTCGTGGTCACGTTGATGGACACGTACATGCCTCACTGTCAGCTAACAGCAACTTGTCCACTCTGCTAGGCTACAAAAATAGAGGCTACAACGTTAGTTAGTCATAGTACTGTACTTGACCCTTTAGCTTTAGCCGTGTTCGTGGTGATTGTGCCTTTTAGGGAATATTGTTACAAATACCAGACAATTAAAATGTCGTGCTGTGCGCTTGAATGTACTAACAGAACTTCCAAGAAGTCTAAAATGATAATATTATACATGTTAACCCCGTTCGCAGGTGTTTGTGTGCTTGGTAGCTTAGCTTGTTACTTATTAGCCAGCTAAGGACGTAACCCTTTATGCATACATATACATTTTAGTTTATGATTCAGCCTTGGGTAAGACTTTTATAGTCTATGGATATGACGCCCATAATGCTAAACGGGAGCAAATGTTAATAGGGGACCCAATTACCCCAGTGGTGGCCGCGGAACTAACGGAGCCGCAGGGGGCTAGCTCCAGCCGGCATCCCGGAGCTAGCCCACTGCGGCTCCGTTAGGTCCGGGCGGTGGAGTCCGTCTTTTCTCAACGTGTGAATGACAAGCATTAAGAATAACAAAATATAGCTAATTCTCTTGCAGATTGTCTCATTTGATTATGAATGTAACGTTTATATAGGGGAACTACACTGTTAGCAGTAACTTGGTATGCATGTATTTCATGTTAGCTTAGCTTCTTAGCCTGAGCTAGCTCTGTTGACTTCCAGTTCGGAGGCAGCAGGTCCCGCCTCGGCTCCGCCTCTTTGCCCTTATTTGGAGCAGGCGGGATTAGACTCTGACGTCACAGTCGAGCCGTTAGTGGCCGACTCCGCCTACTAAGGGTTTCACGGCAACTCTGCAGAATCCTATGGGTGACGTCACGGACACTACGTCCATTTATATATACAGTCTATGCAGGGCCGGACTGGGACAATAAGTCAGGCTGGGAATTATACACCCAGCCTGGCCACTACCAGTTTTCTTTTGTGCCATTTTCCTGGATTTATTTGTCAATATATACAGTGTTGATGTGCAAATCTATTTAGGCGTTGCTGTGCATATCTAGGAACCTATCCATGTGAACATATTTTAAGTGGAGGTGGACCTGAAATCCTCTAGGGGGGTCTGGGTAAGATTTTTTTTAAATGTTGGACTTAAATGCATCAATCTGGTGCACTTTGAGGGGGAAATAAAGAGACTAGATCCATATGAAACAGAACTGTATACATTTAAATAATCATAAAATCATAAGAACATGGCCATAACCAATAACATTCCATATCCAATATGAAAAAACATTGAAACTTGTTTATTTATTTGTTTTTGGTTCATTTATAGTTGTGAGTGTGTCTGGGCTCCTGAATCAGCCTCACCCATCTCCCCCCTATCCCCCTGCTCCTCTTTGAGGCAGCAGCAAAGACTAGTTTATCTTACCTTTTTTCACCAGTTAACATTTTATTTTGTATTATTCCTGCATATTTTACTAATTACTTCCCCTTCAAATGGAAATATGTGTTTACATAAATGGTGACCAAACCGTTTGAGACCCACTGAGATAACTTGGACTAATGGCGCGTTTCCACTGCAGGCCTCGCTCGGCCTCGCTCGGTTTGGTTAGGCCTTATTAGGCCCGGCTCACTTTAATGCTGCGCTTCCATTACAGTTTAGGAACTGGGGTAGTTACTATAGTCAAGTGGAAACGCAACCAAAAACGGGGCCCGCACGGCTCGGCAGTGGAAACGCGCCATAAGTTAACTATCTAAATACTCAGAATCCTTTACCTCACCTGAGCTGTAGTTATCAGTCTCTCAGTCTGACAGCAGAGGACTCTCCCCCACCTTGTTGACAGCTCATTATATCCATTAGCGCACCTAGCTAGCACCAGATGCTAACAACAACAATACACGTAACCGGTGCGAATGCACACCCTCCCGAGCTTGAATGACACACAGAGACCAATCGAGGGCATTAGTGTATGATCTGTATGAAAGTGGCCATGTCGGCAGGCCACATCATGTAGACAGCCAGTCACCCTCTGTGAGGCAGAGTCAGACCCACATTTGCGCAGCGTTGCGTTCACAATACATACATAAAAAAAGAAATTCCTCAGGCCAGCAGGCCACTTAGCAGGCCAGGCAATCGGGAAACCTCCCGGTCCTCCCGATGGCCAGTCCGGGCCTGAGTCTATGGTTATACCAGATTAACGGAAATAATCTCAGCTAACTGACGATACAAACCATTTTTACCAAAACAAAACACAAGTCTCATAAGAAGCATCTAAATGACCCCTTAGCGAAAAATGCTAACGGACATTGGCACAGAACTCAAGATGAAAGTACCCTTATTATTTATCGTAGCTGCACATACAAGATATCCGATTAAAGCTGAGGTTCCATAGATGATTTAGGTATATATATCATCACTGAGTGATCCGGACTCGCGGCAGGGGAAGCAAACACAGACATCACAACACGTAGCTTTACGGAGCTTCTAGGGAGATCGTCTCTAGCTGTCAATCTGATCAAAAGACGTGTTCAATGGCATTAAAACGAGAAAAAACGCGGCTGAATCGGTTAATCCATAGGTTTTTAACAGTCTCTGTATACAAAAATTATTTCATTTATAATCTATAATTCCATTTTTATGTAAAAATCGCAGAGCAAAAGTTAGCTGCTAATGGTAGCCACCAGAGTGGCTGCTGCTTCCGGTCTTGGCTATGCGGCAGTCTAACACACACACATTACCAAATAAGGACTATGTGTGAGTTCCCCTCGATTCCATTGGCTCTGACGGTTAGAAAGATATGTCACATGTCAAAATCCAGCTAGGGGGGCCAGAGATATGGAAAATCCACCCAAATGGCCCCAGAAGAGGTTTTTTTTTGTTAATCTGTCTAAAAAGGTCAAATATCACTTGTTTTGCATCAATCTTGATACAGGGTACTTATTATATGTTGTACTTTGGATTCCTAAAGCTTTTAGTCTACTAACCCAGGGGTTCGCAAACGTTTTTCAATAATGTACCCCCTTTGAAAAAACAATTCAGCCAAGTACCCCCTGATCAGCGCAAAAACAATTTGTTAAGGAAAAAATGCCTATATAAAGAGGTACAGCATAGCGCTGCACCATCAGTGTCTGATTTATTAAAACAACAACATTGTAACTGAGAAACACTTAAATGCTACATTTCAAATGTTTACAATCCATCACTAAATTCATGGCAAACTAATTTTAACATCATGCAATAACATAAGACGACATTAGTTGCATTGTACTAATCTTTTTAATAAGTTGTACTTACAATGTAGTGAGAAACATGGGCTTGTGCTTCACTGAGGATCTTTGTCATGCTGACAGGGAGGCAACTGCAGTTATTACACTTCGCGTTTTGAAATATGTGTAACTCTGTTAATAAAAAACCCACACTGCTCAAATTTCCTTACTTTTCCTAAAATTGGTATATCTATTTATTTATTTATTTTGGGGCGTGGGGAATGAAGAGAAAAAAATATATGAGCATTTTATGAGCATGGGATTTTGGCTCCTCATATAAACATATGCATAATGCTGCGCTATACTTTGTGGCCACACGCCGTTGCCAATCAACGCTTATTGTTTAGGTGTCCTTTGATAAGCAGGCAGTCATATAATTAACTATAACTAGCTAGATCTAATAGATTTGGACAAACGGGAGTGAAGTATAACCGGACGCGAGAGAGAGAGATCAGATCAGCTGCTGCTGCTGACGGAGAACACGCAGCTCCGCAAGATCACAGCTCCGTCGCTGTGACGGACCGTTGAGTGGAGCAAAATTAAATAGGCTACACTAAGAGTTAGACCTAACAGTCGCACTTAGCTAGTTTATCTACTCTGGAACTAGCTAAACTAGTTATAAATATATTTATTCTTTACTGTCGGGTCACTTATTACAGGTTCAGCGAGCTGCACGAGACTGACGGGCTGTCAGGAGAGGGAGAGGAAAAGAGAACACCCCGTTTATTGTTCCCATTTTATTATTCAGAATGACTGTAAACCTGTGAATAAAGCAGTTACTATTAGTAGTTTGTTTAAATGCATTACTTATGTTGTTTTTCCATTAACATAAAATAAATCTCACGTACCCCCTGCAGTACTGCAACGTACCCCTAGGGGTCCACGTACCCCCATTTGAGAACCACTGTACTAACCCATCATCCAAGGTTAGGTTTCACTATAAGTACAAAATACTTTTTGGACGGACACTATAATTTACAGTTTTTTACCATGTTCAATCTGAATTTTCTTTAAAATAAAAAACATCTATATTTATTCTGACTTTTCTACATCCAACTCACAGGTTTATCATTACTTTGAGAAAAAAGATTATTAATTTAACCCTTTGAGAAGGGAAGATATGGTCATTTGTTCTGGGAATGTCATTTTCGAGCCTGAAACCTGAAAAACAGGCTCGGGGTTTAACAGGCTAAAGACGGTGTCTCACATCTGTTGAGTTGTGTTTCTTCTTCAGCTTCATTGCGTTTGGACATAATCTGCATCTTGTTTTTCTGTAGCCATTAAATGATCTTGGCTGTCCTCCTTTTAGTTGGCTTTCCTTCAGTTAAAGACACTATTTTACTTGCCAGGCTCATGTCTTAACGTCAGGTTTGCTGGTCTATTGTTGAAGCTCTGCAAGTATCAGTAACATAAAGCCCGCGATTTCAGGGTCATGCAGATAGGATGACCTTTTGGGAGCGCTTTTTTTTTGTTTCCGGCACCTCCTCCTAGTCAGTGACTGGAAGGCATCATGCTTCCTAACAAAAACATCATAAAGGTTCTTAATGAAATACAAATATTTGGAGCGCCCTGTTCTCTGACAGTGGTATCATCCTGGTATAACTCGTTGGAAATCCAGGTTCCACCAGAACTCCACTTTGAAATGGGTCTCGGAACAAAAACATCTTCCACCGTTTTGCAGATTGCACCAGACAGCGAGGAGGACAGTGGAAAGGAGGAGGAGCCTGCACAACCCACGAACAACACATGCATGAACGGAGAAAGCAGCATGGAATCCTTAGCTCTGCGAAGAGGCAAGAGAAAGTGTCTTGAGCAGTGGCGGTTCTAGACCAATTTGACTGGGGGGCCACTGGAGGGCCAGTTATTTTCTGAGGGGGGCACAATAAATGCAGGACGAAAAAGAGAACTAGACAGTATGAAGTAATTACGCATAAGAAAACAATGCAATACAGTTATTGGTATTTGTTTCAGTACACTTATTTATTTCAGATATATCTTATAGTTATTACTGTTAGCTTCAGCTTAAGTTATAGTACAATGTTTGCACTAACACCATATCATATTTATATAAAAATAAAAGCAATGAACAGTTACATCTCTACTTTACATCTACAATTACACGATACAATAGTTTAAATCACCTTCAATTATCGTGGTAGTCTCTCGAAACGTAGGTTTCAATCAGTCTTTCATGGATGCAACAGCCTCTGATGATCCGAGATGAAAAGTGTTTGTTTTTCGTGCGCTTCAGCCGGACAGTGAAAGTGAGTGCACCGCTCTAATGGGTCCTGAGTGCACCGCTCTAATGGGTCCGACTACAATGATGAATAACGTTAGTTCCGCCTATTTCGTTATTCAATAAATCGTGTAATAAATCATATATTTTTCATATTTTTCACTTTTCATTTTTAGGGGGGTCACAGGGGGGTCAGAGGTCAGTGTTAGGGGGGAACTGTGTGAGGAAGCGCACACATTCCCTCACTAACATGTTGGTCTTAACGATTTGTTTGTTAAGAAAGGTAGTACATGTTTTTTTCTGAGTTGCCTTTATTTCAGTTAAAGTTATAAAAACAGTTTAAATGCGTCTAAATGTGTTTGTCAGTCTGTAAAACACACAAGCACCAAGTAATCACCATTTCCTTTGTTCAGACCTGGAGGCCATCTTGTCCCAGTGCTCAAAGGGGGAGCACGCCTCCAAAGTACTCCTTATATGTGCCGAATGAGTAGGCGGAGGGTATAATATTTATGGCGATGCAATAAGGAATTTATTGCCTTTAGGGTTTTATTAAAGGTAGATAACAGTGTTTAATTTTGTATTTAAGCCTTCACTCCGCTTTCAGAACCATGAACTGATTGGCCAGGTTAGAGTGGGAAGGCGGGCAGTCTCCTATAAATGTGGTTGGGAAGAGAGGGGAAGGGGAATTCGTTTTTGTGTTTGTTCCTTGCTGGTGAATGCAGCACCAGGCATACAGTTTGTGTTTCTGTGGAATAATGTGGAAGGCTAAGAATAAAACGCCTGTTTATTTTTGCAAGAAAACCCTCTCTCCACGTATCGTTCTTTCACCTGCACCTCATATCGTAACACACTGGTCCCCCCCTGGCCCCCCCTAGAACCGCCCCTGGTCTTGAGGCTCAGTATGACACGGATGAAATTGTTGGTATGTAGAAAACTTTAATATTGAGAATTTGGCGACTTACATGTAAATTCCTACCACAAAAAATAGCTAAATAACGTAACGTTAGCAAGTAAAAGCTAGCTAGCAAGTACAAGCTAGCTAGGTTAACGGCTTGGCTAGCTTCTGTAAATGAATGCTAATGGTTAACGTGGTTCTGTTAAAGGCTGAAGTTAGCTATAAAAGGTTATTGGCATGTCTTTGTAATGCCTGGCAGCCAGTGGCGTCGCCTTCTGTAGCCCCGGACAATTCTCCCTCAATAATATAATACATTAACCGTGCTTTACGTGAACACATGACACAAGAGAGGACGGCAGGACTGTATTTTCCCGTGTTCAGTGAATGCAACAGAGGCAAGACACCAGACCAATTAGAGAGTTGCATGGAAATAAATGTGCTTGTGTCATTCAAGCTCGGCTCTGTGTGGCAATAGCGCATTTTCACTACATATAGTGAAATGCATTTTCACTACACGGCCTCGCTCGGTATGGCTAGGCCTCGTTAGGACTGGCTCACTTTATGGCGCATTTCCATTGCAGTTTAGGAACTGGGGTAGTATCTATAGTAACGCAGTGTAGGCGGAGCCGTGACGTCATCTTCAATGAGAACCCCAGAAAAACAACACAGCCGTTACAGTTACAGTCTATTACATCATCACTTGTTAATGTTTTAAATTGGAGTAGAAAACAAAGCAGATTAACCTGTTGAAGGGGGCAAACGCAGCTTCTTGTAAGAAACAGCGTCTCAGGGCTTCTTAACATTTAACAACCTATTAATGTGTCATACCCATTTAACGGGATGCAACTCAGCTATCATAGGATATAAACTGCAGAAACGGAGCCCTCAAACGATAACGGGTCCCAAGGTGGGTAGATCTGCGGACGGAACGCTCCAGGCAAGGATGATATGTAATAAACATGTCAAGTTAATATGTAATTATATCTTAGATGTTATAACTTTCAGATACATTTGGTTAATTTCATCCTTCAGTGACTCTGAACATGGGAATCATGACTATCCTACTCCCACTCATTAAAATATTGATAGTGACTTATAGTGAATTATTCTCTTCTGCTTTGTCTTGTCTAATCTTCCACCAAGACCTGTCTGTGCAACAGCCTCACCAAGACACCAGGAAGTCACAGAAAAAACCTACAAAAGCCAAGACGCCTGTAAAAGGTATCCTACATTGCTCCTACAGTATTGTTTACAAATTTGACATAACATTAATACTTTACCTTTTAATTTTAGACATTCAAAGTATTAATGCTGCTTTAAGTCAATATGTGTTGCACCTGCTAAAGCAGTCTTTGGAGCTGCCATGTTTTGTTGATCAGTTTTTTCCAATAGAATGAGTGTAAGTGGCACACACACTAGGCTAAAGGGCCTAGCAAGCTGCAGACTAGACAGAATAACTTCAGTTGTCAAAGAAACAGTTGTAATTGTGTATTGTTTGTAATTAATCAACATTGATTTCATAGAATCTTACTGGTAGTTTAAGTATTCATTAGAGCCTGAGCATGAAGTGTGCGAAGACCTATTGTAATTGGTAGAATTATTAGGGCCTGAGCACGAAGTGTGCGAAGACCTATTGTAATGCTTAGAATTATTATAATTCTTCATAGTCTGGAGATTGGACCTGTTTTTAAGGGGGTTACGACACTATTCATGTAGCGACATTTGGCAACGCCGGCAGGACGGGTGAAAATGTTTACATTCTGGATTCGATGGGTGAAAAACTTCCAACATGCTCTCCAGCGCCACCTGTGAAAATTCAGTTTTCGAAAAATGTACATAGTCGCAGCGTAAGTCTGACGGACCTGAAATTTGGCACACTTACCCGGGTGGAGCAGCTCTACATATTATCTTCTCGTATCCCGAAGCTCCGCCTACTTTGATTTTTTTTTATTAGCATAATGTGAAAAACAGTGAAATATTTACTTACATTTCAATTTTTTGATTTTCCACACCAAACTTAGTGTACAGCATCAGTGGAGGGTCAGACACATTACCGTAGAAAATGAGCACGAGGTGTGGAAAAATGTAGCCAACATCAATCGAAACGTATTAGCAAAAAGGTGTGGCCTAGACATAAATGCTCACAATTCATCCGAAATGTATCCAAATATCACAGATTCCGGTGGATAGGTTCAGTCTGTCTTGGGGAATAGCCACAAAAAAGCATGTTCATTTTGGACGATAGGGGGCGCCAAAAACACAACAAATGTATACCTCAAGAACCGATGGACGAAATAAATATATTTAGTCAGATATACTGGCAGGATCAGTATAAACTGAGATTTAAAGTGTCGCAACCAACGATAAATGTGGGCGTGTCCTATTAAGTTTTTTCTTGAAATCGAAGGGTTAAAAACACTTACGGACACATAACTTTGTGTTAAAATGAGTTACGGCCTTTAAACTCGGAACACACGTGACAGCCCACAACCTTTTCCAGACTGTACAAAACAATTGTGCGTTTTAGCAAATACGGCTCAGTAGCGCCCCCTATTGTGCGGTAGTCACATATAGTTTTTCCGAACTACCCGGAACTTGGCACAGACATTCCTCATGGAATTGCGGACATATTTCAAAATGGTTTCCATTAGCCCCGCTCCCATAAAGTCGGCCATTTTGAAAAAATTGTGTTTTAAGCGCGTTTTCGCACACTTCTCCTAGGGAAATGATCGGAAAAATTCCAAACCAGGACAAGATCAGCATCCAATGTGATGCTAAATTACGAATGAATAGTCGACTGCTCAAACGGAGAGCTCGTAAGCTAACGGAGAATGTACAATTTTTGACGATTTAAATGTCACAAAATCGCTACAATGAGCTTCGGACGCAAAACTTGGAACACACGTCACAGCCCACTACCTTTTCCTGACTGTACAAAAAAATCGTACGTTTTTGTAAACCAGCTCAGTAGCGCCCCCTATTGTGCGATAGTCACATATAGTTTCTCCAAACTACCCGAATCTTGCCACAGACATTTCTCATGGAATTGCGGACATATTTAAAAATGGCTTCCATTAGCCCCGCCCCCCAGAAAGTCGTAATTCATGCATTTAAAGCGCATTTTCGCAAACACCTCCTAGGGAAAAGAACGTAACATTTCCAGTCCAGGACAAGTTCAGCCCATATCCAATGTCATACTAAATTGTGAATAAAATAGCTGCTAGCTCAATCGGGGCGGACGTAAGCTAACAGAGAATATACCATTTTTGTCGCAAATGACTCCAAACTTCTCGCATATAGTTTTCTCCATATTCACGAAACGCTTTATACACTTTGCTATTATGATGGCACACATATTTCAAATCGCTTTTCATTAGCCCCACCCCCCAGAAAAATGGCAATTTCTAAAGATGACCGTTTTTCATACATTTTTAGCACATTTTTGCACACTTTTTTGCACACTGCTCTTAGGGAAATGATCTGAAAAATTCCACTCCAGGACCAGTTCAGCCCATATCCACAGCCATGATAAATTGTGAATAACAAAGTTGCGAGCTCAATCGGGGTGGTCGTAAGCTAACCGACAATATACCATTTTTGAGGATTTACATATCGCAAATTACTCCAAACTACATATATAAAATTTTGAAAAATGTGCAGTTTTCATGCATTTTCTACACATTTTTGCAAAGGCCTCCTAGGGAAATGGCCGGGGAAATTCCATTCCAGGACAATTTCAGCCCATATCCAATGCGATGTTACATTGCAAAGGAATAGTCAGTCGCTCGAACGGGGAGCTCACAGGCTAGAATGCACCATTTTCCAACATTTAGATGTCAGATAAGCTACTCTGCGTTCCACATCATCCGTCTCTCACACACACACACACACACACACACACACACACACACACACACACACACACACACACACACACACACACACACACACACACACACACACACACACACACACACACACACACACAAACACAGACACATTCAAACACACTCACACACTGCTGACAATGATGTTGAGTGTTAGTCCAGCAGCTCCCTCTGCTGGTGGCACATGCAATTACAACAGACACATATACACTCCATAACACACACATACAGCTCTTAAAGCAGTGGTTCTCAACTGGTGGGTCGCGACCCAAAAGTGGGTCGCGGACCCGTTTTGAGTGGGTCGCGGATGTGTGAGTGAAGAAAAAGAAATTGGAAAAAATAAAAATTGGAATCTTTTTTTTTTTGTGGGGAAAAAGTCAAACTTTTATTTTGAAGGCCCGATTTTCTAACGCTGTGCATGCAGTCGGCGTTGGACTGGAAGTACCGGAGACCATAAACGGTTTTGAAACCTTCTGTCACATAGTGATCATCTTCTCAATAAAATATCTTTGCTGATGTTTTTCGAGTCTTCTGGCCAATCAGAATCAAGAGTGTTGCCGGAAGTCCCCACGGAGAATAACTTTGCGGGAGAACTCTTCTTTATACATCCATGGTTACAACTTCAGATAGAAATGAACACATAATGAAATATGACTCCCGGTCTGATGACTGACAGGTCACAGAACAATGGGAGCTATCTACCCTTACCCACAATTTAAAGTAAGTCACACAGACTCTCTCCTCTTTGCTCGTCTCGCAGCAAGATGTCAGAACAAAGTGAAAAACAAACAATGGCATAAAAGATTATTAATATGTCGGGTAGTGAAAGATTTATTTATTTTCTTCTCAGTGTACCTGAATGCATAGTTTATGTTAGTATTTCTAAAAATCTCCTGGGGGAGAATCCCCCCAGACCCCCCTGCTGGGGTTGGGTTTTCAGCATGTGTGCCTTTTTATATAGTTCAGCTTTAATTCCATCATCTCATTAAACCTTTTTTAAAAGCATACTTTAGTTCTGTGAAGGGATATAAGGGATATATGCACTGTACTTCACTTTTATTAATATTGTATGCTGAAAAGCGTATATATTACAGCACGATTTTTTTGTTGAATAGATTTGAGTGCTTCAAAATGTTGGGTCGCGATGTATTGACCAAGTAAAAAGTGGGTCCCGAGGCCTGACCAGTTGAGAACCACTGTCTTAAAGCATATAATATATATCAGGCTACAGCACATGTATATGTTATGATGTGAAGCACTATTTGGTTTCATGAAAAATATCAACTATTTATTTGTAGATATCTACTAAAGCATACAAATAAAGTGTGTAATGTCGGCCTGTTACTTATATTATTGATTGATATATATTATACACACTGTTCTGCTTTCTGCACTAGCCTCATCAGCTGTTCTCACTGTAAATGTCGGCTCACAATTAAAGCAAACCAGAGGAGATGCGTTTATTGAGTAAACAAATGGTAAAGGGCAGAAACTCTGCACAAGCCACTGCACCACACGCCACGGTTACTGCTCCTCCAGACAGCCTCCGCGATAATCGACGAGCCTTTACAGAAATTTGTTTTCCTTCGAGGCGGTGCGCCCACATACGTTTCCGGGACGCGAATATTTGAGAAATTACCAACGGCTAATTTCGGAGGACTCGCCCGCGTCTGCTTGACACCGGGACGACCGGCGAACGTCCCCTACAGGCGCTCGGACGCGAAGGCCCGCCCACAACTGCGTGCACGTCTGTGACCGCAGTTTTAATTTGTATTGTTTTTTGGACAATTTGTAGTCATCAGTGTTTGGTTTGTTACAAGCATTGGATTTTAAGACATTGTTCTAAATGACTATTCACTACTACTTATTTATGACTTGTATCATCCTTTTAATCCGAGGGACATTGCTATTGGAAAATCATTTCAGGTTTTCTAATCAACTCATATTTTTTATATTAAAAAGAAACAAAAGCTGTTATTTTTACGATTGGTGTTAAGGTGAGTGAAGCAGGCAGGACCCAAATGCAGAAAAACTACCTTTATTTCAAGGTTTAAGGAACACACAGAACACTACCTCGTGAACACAGTCAACGACAAACAATGAACCAACAATGACAGACAGAAAAACCAGAACTTAAATACACTCAAGACTAATCACACAAACAAGACACAGGTGAGGAGGAAGGAGAAAACACAGGGGCACCAGGTGAACACAATCGGGTAATCAGGTAGGAGGGAAAACAGACAGAAAGCGACAGGCAAGACAGGGGGTGAAGACTTTTCAAAATAAAACATGAAACCAAAGACAGAAAAAGACAAGACAAAACACAACACAGACAGATCGTGACAATTTGGTTATGCTTAGGATTAATTAATTATATTAACCATGCAACAATGCAGTGTATGGTGCTCAAAAGAAAAATGTCCTATAATCTAACAATACTTTGTCTCTAATCTTAATACACAGACCCCTCTGTGCATCAGCCTCCACACAACCGGCCAAAGAAATCGCCAAGGGCTAAAAAGGGTAATTCTGGTTAATTTTACTCCAGCCCTTACTGTAATTTTTTTTATGTAATGTTGACTTTTCTCAGCATTGTATTTTATGATAAATACTACTTAATAGTTGTTATAAATCACAATGAATCCCCAACATACAATGTTATCCGATACAAAAAGGTGGTTGTATGTGATGTAGTAATGGTTCTTATATCTCCTGATCCAAAATGTACCATTGACCTGGCTGCTACTTGGGCATAAACATGCATGACTGGCAAAAAAAGAACACTGACATCATCCGTAGTGAATATAATCTCTCTAAAGTTGTCATTTTCATCTGTCATTCAAAATGTACAGTGCTTCCACCTCTGTCGGAGCATCCAGGAACCTCTGGAGGAGAAAAGGCACAAGAATACGGTAGGCATGCGTTTCACAGCCAGCTACATTAAGTAAAACATTGGAATATGGAATTTATATTTCAAACAGTGCTAAGGTGTGGTTTTATGCTGCTTTGATTATTTGCCATTTTGCTATTAGTTAAGGAGAGGGAGATTGTCAAAAGTTTAAAATGTAACAGTATTTAATTATGAGGCCTTCATTTGTTTCAGAAGACCTCTGCAGGAGGCTCGGCAAATAATACAGAGCCAAAATGGAGAGATTGCCACCTTAAGAGAATGGGTTGACATGGTTACAGAGGAGCGGCATTTTCTCAGGGAGAGACTTAAAGAAGGTAAAGATGATTTGAGGAGATTACAAGTTTATAAATGTACATGTACATTGATTGTGATGAAACAATTGCTGTTAGGAAATAATTACTATAGGGTCCTATAGGGTTTTCTTGAGTTGGACTTGTGTTGCGTTGAAACATTGCTAATGCTAGAGCTCTGATTCCAGTGTGCAGTTACCTTTCTATTGTATTCTTACTATTTATACTGTACTTGCTGTACATAAGTGGGTGCTAAAGTTGACTGAACTGTGTAAAAGTTACTTGTTTGATGATGTAGCTAATATGAAATTGTGAATCAATGTGCAGCACTGCCACTTGGATCAAGCTAATTTTGTGCTTTTCTTGTCTTACAGTAAAAGCGCCTGACCATTCCATTCGCCGGTACAACATGGTACTGGAGATGGTGAGAAATCAAGGAATCAGCAAAGCCGAAGCATACACCAGGCTTGGTGTAGATCGAAACACAATTGTGTATCAGGCGCCGATTGCCGAAATCGCAGCTGTGAACCCAGAGCTCTGAAAACATTGAGGTCCAGCTTCAAAAGGAAGGACAGCATTAAGAGATTTGTTGAAACATGTAGGGGCTTTTGCGAGCAGGAGCCTACAGCTTCAGCAATCCTGAAACATAAGGACGATGGATCCTTACTGGATATACGCAGGAAATACGTTTTAGTTGTTTTTACAGTTTTATTAGTTTTTCAAAGTTAAAAAGTTGGACCTTTTGAAGATGTTTTTGAACCCATAGATCATGGATGTTTGTTCGAATGTTATTACTATTCTATATTTTTTTACAAAATAAAAATGTGTTTTTTGTGAATAAAGAAAATTGTAAAAAATCTGCACTACATTTTGTGTAAATTCAGTGACTTTACTATAATTTCTCCAACCCACCCCATGAATTGCTTATGCTTCATACATTCTATTTCATACCACCATTAATCATATGTTAGTTATCAGTGTAAACGATGGAACAGGTCACCACTTTATTTGAAGGGGCACAAACATGATGAAGTAATGACAAAGTCATGCTTAGTTAATCATGATTACAACACTTGGAATTGCTGTTGATTGAGATACCTTAGTTGATGCATTAATTAAGGTATTGTTCCTGCATTAAGTCATGCATGAGATACCATTAATACCTGTACATTACTGATAGTTCACGAGTACTACATGAATGAATTCATGCTTTTTCATGCATTAAGTCATGCATGAATTCATGATGATTCATGTACCCTTACCGTAAAGTGTTATCCATTTTTGAACCAGTTCGAGACATAGTGAAGCTTAAAAGATTCATTTAATCAGTTGCCAATAACAGCCCCCTTCCACCCAGATCCTCACTCTGCATCCGAGTTCTGTACCTCTGTGTGACAGGTAGATACAGGAAGTGCACACGCCTCCTCTCCACAACAACCTTTTGGAGATTAATGTCTGTGTCCAGCTCTTAGGCAGTAAGCCAGTGTAAGCCAGTTTTGCAGGTAGTTAAAAAGGGAAACTGATGTACAAGAAAATGTTCATTTAAACATGAAGGAGCCAGGGATGAGATCTTTCTAATTGTATTTGTGCTGCCATATGAGGCAGAAAGCACTGGGATGACATTTTGAATATGCATATTATGACTGACATTATGGATACTTGACTCTCTGTCATTATACACAAATCAGATCTGAACACAGCATCCTCCAAGAATGAATCCAGAAATCAAACCATATAATTTACATTCAGCCTCTGATGCTATCCACTTACCCGGGGCAACAACGACCAAGCCTCCCCACTTCTCCTCTTCAACATGCACTTGAGGAGATCACAGACATGAGAGACTCTCACAGATTAAAACTATACGATGTCACATCCCACTCTATTCATCTCAAATCATAAAAGTGCCATTCTCTGGCATACACAAGTTTATCAAACTCCTATCAGATTGAGTTATACAATGATGAATGAAAGAGCATAAAGTGCCTATTGAACAAGCGAGAGTAACGTCATCTGCAGTATTAAGCACACTTCAATGTAAATCCCAAATCACATTATGCAAAACTTTGGATCCTAGATGGAGCCCCTTGAACGTGAGATTAGGATCTCCTCTGCCTTCTGATGAGAGTTGATGAGTGAGCCTCACACAGAGACACAGATAATCTCACACTCCTGGACCCATTAGTGGAATATTTCATGTGCACAATAATGAAAGTTGCCTTAAGGACCTCCCATTGTTATGCTCTTTCATGATTTTTGAAAAAAGTAATTTTATTGACTGTTTTTTTCCTCATTGACTGCTGACACTCGACTTGCGCCTCCCTATAGACCACAGAAGACAAAAAAAGTGCTTCAATTTAGAATCCAATTTCTGCTGGGGATTAGCAATGTTCCTGTCCAGATTTGCATACTAACGATAATAAATGTGTTTGTGATGAACACATATCTTCCCAAACACGTTTCCAGGACAAAAGGGATGTTTTTATGTATGTGTGTATGAATGTGTCTTTTTATATGATTAATGACAGAATAATACTTTACCAATACATTAGGTATGTGAGAACATCTCTTCAGGAATGGTTTTCCTTCTACAAGATGTAAGGTGTTATGATTGGCTGATTATCACTGAATATAAAGTACGAATGAGACGCTAGTGAGGTCATTTTCAGGTATTGTATCATAAATAAAGTAAAGTACACTATTGGTAACTAAAGTATTTTTAACTTGATGATGGCAATGAATAAAAGGTCAGGGGCTCACCATAGTTTAATCTCTCCTCTGGGATGTATAAATGTTATATGATTAATGAACTAATTCATCTTTAATCAGAACAGTTTATTCTCACTCCACCTGCTGCCTGTAATCAGCTGATCAGTGGTGTCCACTCTATTAGTTAACCTACTTCATCATGCTGCTGTCAGATTTTGTAACTGTTCGGCTTTGACCTGTAGTAACCTGTCATTTTGGGCATCCATGCGGGGGGCATCCCCCCATCCACCTCCTGTCGTTAGATCCACGTCCAGCCAGGCTCCTCAACTTCACTCAGCATCAAATCGTGGGTTGCGGTCCAATAGTCCATTTAGGTTAGGAACCTTCCTAACCGAGTGAAATGACCCGGAAGTCCCTCAGTGGCAGCCATGATAAGTGCCGTTCCAATTCTCAGATGATAGGAAAGGAGGTTTCAAACTTCCTTTATCCAGGGGTGCACATAATTGGTACGCAGTTACGCATGCGCGGCAAAAATCTGAATTGCGTAACGTCACTTGTGTCACTACGCGCCTTTGCGTACCTCAAAACATCTAAACACAACACATATTTCGTCTACACGTGTTCCTTGTCAACAGTCAATGGAGTAAACTACGAGACATGTAAAAAAAGCAAAGACATTAAGCAGCTACGTTGCTGTTTCGCTCCCTGCAAAAACTCTTCGGTATTTCTATGACTGATTGAACTGGGTGCTGGCCGAGCCGCGCAGGACATAACCGACGGACCTGTGAAGCTTACAGGAGGCAGAGGCTTAGATCACCGGACAACAGAGTTGGTCGCCGTGTGCACAGACAGGGTTAGCGTCGGTATGAACAACAGAATTGTGCCAAAACTCCACTAACTGGCTGCAGTGGGAGACTCCCCTGTGCACATTCTGTGCCCCGCGCACACACACTGGAGAACTGCGTAAAATCAGCTGATCACAACGTGCACGCTCTGTGGTCAAGCTGCTGTAGTTTTATTTACAACAAAGTGGAGTAAAACACACAGTTGCAAACTTCCTCAGGGTGTTATGGAAGAGTTTGAAATCAGACAGAGGTGGAAGAAGTACTCAGATCTTGTACTTGAGTAGAAATAGAAGTACCAGAGTGTTACTCTGTTACAGTAAAAGTCCTGCATTCAAAATGTTACTCAAGTAAAAGTAGAAAAGTATTCTCATCAAAATATAGTTAAAGTACCAAAAGTAAAAGTAGTCATTGTGCAGATTGGTCCATTTCAGAATAATATATATGATATGTTTTGTAATGATGATCATTAAAGTGTTCTCAAAGCTGGTAAAGGTGCAGCTAATTTTACAAATTAGATCAAAGTCAAGTAAAGTACAAATATCTCAAAATTGTACTTAAGTAGAGTACTTGAATAACTGTACTTCGTAACTTCCCACATCTGAAATCAGATATGACTTCAAGTCATGTGATCATTTCTTAGTATTTGATCCTTCAACTTGGCCTCAGGAAATGCAAGGACTTCACAGTTTTGGCAACAAGTTTTGGAGAAAGCATATCGGAGGCTTAAAAAGAGACAGGGAGGTGCATCTTCATCATCTAGCATGCAAGAAGTGTAAATAGAGGACAGTGAAGGAGACACTGAGGAGGACCACGCTTTGTGTGGGGTGAGTACCAAATGCTGTCTCCTGGTACTCATCTGAGTAACTCACTAAAAAAGTGATGTGCACCCCTGTTTATATCCTCCTTTAGCTTAGGAACCACTGGACCTCCCTCACCGAAAGGAGAGGAGAAAATGCTGCCCCACAATGCCTTGCAGCCGCAGCATTAGCCGTCACTCAACTGTCGGCCGTTCACGCAAACAACCGATTATGACCGAGAAATTATATCATGAAAGTTACGGTGCTTATTAAGCATTTTAAGACGTATGTGGTAAGTTGCCAAAGTGCTTTGTTCTGAACGTTCATCAGTATTATAATCAAAAGAGAAGTATGAACGTTAGTTTTTACTGAAATGATCAAATAAAGTCAACATTTCACTGAGCTGTGTGGGGTTTGTTCAACTTTTAAAAGATGTTTGAATGGTGATATACACAGTGATAGATGTTAAGGACTAACGTTTATAATAAATACATTTGTATTGATTTTAAGATCTTTTCATACAATCATACGTATTGAGATCATTTGTATTAATGTGGACCGGAGGGAGAGGGTTGAGCTTAAGTTTCACTTTCCTTTTTTATTTCAATTCCAACTTTGGTCATGGTCATGAAGAATATGTTTCTCTGTTGTCCACGTTCATAAAGCATAAAGCAACAGCATCAGAGCACGGTGCAGAGTCTCTAGATTTCAAACCTTTATTTAACCAGATTGGTCCATTGAGATCTCTTTTTCAAGCGAGACCTGCAGCATATAGGTTCCACATGAAACATAAAACAATAAAGGACATCATACATTATATTTACAGGTGTAGTGCCGAGAGACGGGAGTCGGAGGCGGGGTATCAAAGTTGCAAGCTATACTTTTATTTAGCATCTGAACACACATGTAAACAACTTCATGCCCGGGAAGCGAAGCCCGGCAGAAACAGGAAGTCCGGCTCACTCAAATGTCCGTGCGGAACAATACCCCAACCCATGGATCCGTGGGTGAATAATGTCAATCACCACACAAGCCCCCCCAGTATTCACCCATAGTCAAAATCCTCGTGCCTGGGAGGAAGTACCACCCGACCCCGGCGCGTACGGACCACAGGGGCCGAGGACGGCGGAGCCGCAGGCGAGGGCAGGGGCGCCAACGAGGGCATCCCCACAGGGGGCGGGGGGCGGGCGGCCCCGACCTGGGGACAGAGCCAACTCCAACGGCCTGGAAATGTCCATGTGAGCAGGCTTAATCCGATCAACGGACACAGTCTCAGGCCTGCCACCAACGTCCACCACCAGGCTCTTGTCCCCGTGACGTATGACCCTGAACGGACCGTCGTAAGGGGGCCGCAGGGGACCGCGGTGGGCGTCGTGGCGAATAAAAACGAAATCTGCCGACCGTAATCCGGGGGACACCCGGAAAGCTGGGTTGCTGTGCTGCGACGTGGGGACGGGCGTGAATGTCCCGGCGGTCTCCAGCAGGGAGGAGCGCTGCCCGGCTGCAGACCAGGGCACAGTGGCGGTGGGAATGAATTCCCCGGGGACCCGTAGCGTCTGGCCATAAACGAGCTCCGCCGACGAGGACTGCAGGTCTTCTTTAGGGGCACACCTGAGGCCGAGCTTATCCACCCAGTTGCCGTCTGTCAAGCCGGCACGCAGTGACACCTTCATGGACCGGTGAAACCGCTCACACAATCCGTTAGCCTGGGGGTGATAAGCGGTGGTGCGGTGCAGCTTGACCCCCAAACCCACAGCAACAGCGTTCCACTGCTCCGAGGTGAACTGAGAACCGCGGTCAGAGGAGAGGTCAGACGGGGTCCCGAAGCGCGCCACCCACGTACCGATGAAAGCGCAGGCGACGTCGGAAGCTGATGTCGAGGCGAGGGGAACGGCCTCGGGCCAGCGGGTCGTCCTGTCCACCATCGTAAACAGGTAGGTGAAACCGTGAGAGGGGGGCAGCGGACCTACGAGGTCGACATTGACATGGTCAAACCTCCTCTCAGCAACCGCAAAAAGTTCAAAAGGTGCCCTAGTATGGCGGTGGACCTCACGTCCTTCTTAAGCCCCTGCGACAACAACTTCACGGACGGCTTCCTACCGGGGTGGGAAAGATTGTGAACCGCCTCAAAAACGGGTCGACGCCAG